>OX375873.1:119613363-119615826 GCA_947359465.1 Metellina segmentata
AAATATGTGATTTCTCGCGTCCGTCAGAAAGAGTTTCAAATAGTTTAATGGTGAAGACCCAGGCGGCAAGTCATGAACAGGACTAGCATGTGAATTAAAGTTTGGAATGGATATATCATCGTTCCGTATATTGTTCGATTCCCATTCAAAAAATATCATCGTTTCTTTCAATTTCCGGGACTTTATGACTCATCGCTCGAATAATCCAAGTCTCTGTATCCAAGAGCAGATCGGAAGCGAGTTGACAAAAATTATTTATTCTCTCAGCGCGTTTCAGAATTATCTCATTCACTCCCCCTGTCCAATTCTGATCAGAGTGAAATTTACTCGACATGTCTAAAGAGACGAGTGCGTTTTCATGGATTTCACTCCTTGTCGAGGACGAGAAGGAGTGTTCGCTCTGCGATATCGGCAGCGAATCCCGTTTAGACGTGTGACCTTTTATCTATATATATAAAAAAAGTTTTACGGCAAGCGGTCCACGAGTGTAGCGACCGTTGCAAAGAGATTGGATTTGCCTGAAAAAGAGGAAACGAAAAATTTGGCTTTGTTGAGAATCCCGAGAGAGAAATTCGTTTGGGTAGTGGCATTCTTCATCCACCTCGGACCCATGGTTGCATCTCCTCGATCGAATTTCCGACTCTCTTTATCTTTCTCCATTTGGACGTTGCGAAGGTCGAGAATAGTTCATCTCTAAAAATAAAACGTGGTCGTTTCCGGTCGCGATAACGTGACGGATGTCCGGCAACATATTCCCTATATATATACGAAGCAGCCAGTCTAATTCATACATTTCCTGCGAAGCTAACTTCAGAAGGAGATAGAAGGCTCAGGCCTAGGTTCTCCAGTACACGGTTTTCAATACATTTCCTGCGTGGTCATGGATAAGGGTAAGTCCAACTATATACTCTTGACGCAAATAATAACCAATACAGATGCTAAAAAAAAACAATTCGTTTTCTTATTATTATAGCCTTGAATTGTACGCTGTGTGGGAAAAACTTGTGTTTCACCCAGTGCCGAGATGATACCTTCAACGTAGAGACGCCGAGATATTGTGCCGGACACAATATAAAGTTATCCAGATGCGAGCATGCGTTCCATATTGCCTGCATAGTGCCTCTGTTGAAAGAACAAGGGAAGAATCTGGAGGCCATCAAACCTCACGTGGGAAAGACGCGGGAACATGACCCCACCATCAAATGTTGCCCGAAATGCTCGAAAACGCTACCCTGGATGGACATTTTCAGAGTAATGGACACTGTGGACGTTTTAATCATGTCGGCTTTATATCACCCAAATGGTTTGGGGCAGGATAAAGTGGAGACGGACGAAGTTTGGCACGTGTAACATCTTTTTTTGTAATAATCCCAATGTAATGTATACAATTTCTTTTGGTTTTAAATAAATTGATTTAAAAAAAAACCGTGTTATTTTTATTAATTTAGTTAGCTTTTCTGAGACATGATCTGACTAGGATAAATGTTGGTTTTCTGCACGATATGCAACAATCTATCTGGGCAAAATATTTTTATTTACGTAACTTAAATCCAAATCACGGCCTTTGTCCAGTTGGGAATGAAAGCTGGTGGAAATTTCAACGTGCTAAAAGAGTGATGTGTATTACCATGATAAACACACACATATTGCCTTGCCTTATACTGCCTACATTTTGAAGAGAATTAAATCAAATTTCAGAGACTTGGTGAATTGTTGAAAAAAATGTGTTCACGGAAAGACCTAAATGAACAATGTGATTTGGACTCGCGTTCCAAAAAAAAAAAATGTGTTTGTAACCATCCAAAACTGGGAGTGTTTGATGCAGTGGAAATATTATAAAGTGCTATACATTATCTAGAGCAATCCATTTTATACAAATTTTTAAGAAAACTAGACAAAGACCGTGTTATCGACGGAGAGCGAAAACTCTCCGAATAGTAAAAAAGACCCGCCATAGAAAGAAAAGCATAAAAAAATTGAATGTATTAAAAATGAAAGAGATCACCCTTTATATAAATCAGGATTTCATTAACGGTAAATTATTTATAAAAATCCAACCTCGTGATGAACAAACCCCACTAAAAGAACTGTCATGTGCTTGCCATGCAGTGGCCGTAGTGTTGGTTTGCGAAGCAAACCAAATTGGAATTCGTAGTAAGAACTTTTCATAAGGGGCGAAAAATGATTATTTTATGTTTCACATAAATATACTCATTTTATAAGATATTCTCAGTTCATAAAGAGGAATTATTAATTTGACCGAGAAACCTATGCTAAAAGAATAGCATTGACATAATTATGTTCCTAAAATGCTTCATTTATTAAGTAAAATTATTAACATGCTATACAAGAAAATTACATTTCCAAATTGTAGGTTTGAAAATAACTCTGTGATATTAATTACCGTGAAAATATGTGATTTCTCGCGTCCGTCAGAAAGAGTTTCAAATAGTTTAATGGTGA
>OX375873.1:119616026-119848526 GCA_947359465.1 Metellina segmentata
GATGGTGGGGTCATGTTCCCGCGTCTTTCCCACGTGAGGTTTGATGGCCTCCAGATTCTTCCCTTGTTCTTTCAACAGAGGCACTATGCAGGCAATATGGAACGCATGCTCGCATCTGGATAACTTTATATTGTGTCCGGCACAATATCTCGGCGTCTCTACGTTGAAGGTATCATCTCGGCACTGGGTGAAACACAAGTTTTTCCCACACAGCGTACAATTCAAGGCTATAATAATAAGAAAACGAATTGTTTTTTTTTAGCATCTGTATTGGTTATTATTTGCGTCAAGAGTATATAGTTGGACTTACCCTTATCCATGACCACGCAGGAAATGTATTGAAAACCGTGTACTGGAGAACCTAGGCCTGAGCCTTCTATCTCCTTCTGAAGTTAGCTTCGCAGGAAATGTATGAATTAGACTGGCTGCTTCGTATATATATAGGGAATATGTTGCCGGACATCCGTCACGTTATCGCGACCGGAAACGACCACGTTTTATTTTTAGAGATGAACTATTCTCGACCTTCGCAACGTCCAAATGGAGAAAGATAAAGAGAGTCGGAAATTCGATCGAGGAGATGCAACCATGGGTCCGAGGTGGATGAAGAATGCCACTACCCAAACGAATTTCTCTCTCGGGATTCTCAACAAAGCCAAATTTTTCGTTTCCTCTTTTTCAGGCAAATCCAATCTCTTTGCAACGGTCGCTACACTCGTGGACCGCTTGCCGTAAAACTTTTTTTATATATATAGATAAAAGGTCACACGTCTAAACGGGATTCGCTGCCGATATCGCAGAGCGAACACTCCTTCTCGTCCTCGACAAGGAGTGAAATCCATGAAAACGCACTCGTCTCTTTAGACATGTCGAGTAAATTTCACTCTGATCAGAATTGGACAGGGGGAGTGAATGAGATAATTCTGAAACGCGCTGAGAGAATAAATAATTTTTGTCAACTCGCTTCCGATCTGCTCTTGGATACAGAGACTTGGATTATTCGAGCGATGAGTCATAAAGTCCCGGAAATTGAAAGAAACGATGATATTTTTTGAATGGGAATCGAACAATATACGGAACGATGATATATCCATTCCAAACTTTAATTCACATGCTAGTCCTGTTCATGACTTGCCGCCTGGGTCTTCACCATTAAACTATTTGAAACTCTTTCTGACGGACGCGAGAAATCACATATTTTCACGGTAATTAATATCACAGAGTTATTTTCAAACCTACAATTTGGAAATGTAATTTTCTTGTATAGCATGTTAATAATTTTACTTAATAAATGAAGCATTTTAGGAACATAATTATGTCAATGCTATTCTTTTAGCATAGGTTTCTCGGTCAAATTAATAATTCCTCTTTATGAACTGAGAATATCTTATAAAATGAGTATATTTATGTGAAACATAAAATAATCATTTTTCGCCCCTTATGAAAAGTTCTTACTACGAATTCCAATTTGGTTTGCTTCGCAAACCAACACTACGGCCACTGCATGGCAAGCACATGACAGTTCTTTTAGTGGGGTTTGTTCATCACGAGGTTGGATTTTTATAAATAATTTACCGTTAATGAAATCCTGATTTATATAAAGGGTGATCTCTTTCATTTTTAATACATTCAATTTTTTTATGCTTTTCTTTCTATGGCGGGTCTTTTTTACTATTCGGAGAGTTTTCGCTCTCCGTCGATAACACGGTCTTTGTCTAGTTTTCTTAAAAATTTGTATAAAATGGATTGCTCTAGATAATGTATAGCACTTTATAATATTTCCACTGCATCAAACACTCCCAGTTTTGGATGGTTACAAACACATTTTTTTTTTTTGGAACGCGAGTCCAAATCACATTGTTCATTTAGGTCTTTCCGTGAACACATTTTTTTCAACAATTCACCAAGTCTCTGAAATTTGATTTAATTCTCTTCAAAATGTAGGCAGTATAAGGCAAGGCAATATGTGTGTGTTTATCATGGTAATACACATCACTCTTTTAGCACGTTGAAATTTCCACCAGCTTTCATTCCCAACTGGACAAAGGCCGTGATTTGGATTTAAGTTACGTAAATAAAAATATTTTGCCCAGATAGATTGTTGCATATCGTGCAGAAAACCAACATTTATCCTAGTCAGATCATGTCTCAGAAAAGCTAACTAAATTAATAAAAATAACACGGTTTTTTTTTAAATCAATTTATTTAAAACCAAAAGAAATTGTATACATTACATTGGGATTATTACAAAAAAAGATGTTACACGTGCCAAACTTCGTCCGTCTCCACTTTATCCTGCCCCAAACCATTTGGGTGATATAAAGCCGACATGATTAAAACGTCCACAGTGTCCATTACTCTGAAAATGTCCATCCAGGGTAGCGTTTTCGAGCATTTCGGGCAACATTTGATGGTGGGGTCATGTTCCCGCGTCTTTCCCACGTGAGGTTTGATGGCCTCCAGATTCTTCCCTTGTTCTTTCAACAGAGGCACTATGCAGGCAATATGGAACGCATGCTCGCATCTGGATAACTTTATATTGTGTCCGGCACAATATCTCGGCGTCTCTACGTTGAAGGTATCATCTCGGCACTGGGTGAAACACAAGTTTTTCCCACACAGCGTACAATTCAAGGCTATAATAATAAGAAAACGAATTGTTTTTTTTTAGCATCTGTATTGGTTATTATTTGCGTCAAGAGTATATAGTTGGACTTACCCTTATCCATGACCACGCAGGAAATGTATTGAAAACCGTGTACTGGAGAACCTAGGCCTGAGCCTTCTATCTCCTTCTGAAGTTAGCTTCGCAGGAAATGTATGAATTAGACTGGCTGCTTCGTATATATATAGGGAATATGTTGCCGGACATCCGTCACGTTATCGCGACCGGAAACGACCACGTTTTATTTTTAGAGATGAACTATTCTCGACCTTCGCAACGTCCAAATGGAGAAAGATAAAGAGAGTCGGAAATTCGATCGAGGAGATGCAACCATGGGTCCGAGGTGGATGAAGAATGCCACTACCCAAACGAATTTCTCTCTCGGGATTCTCAACAAAGCCAAATTTTTCGTTTCCTCTTTTTCAGGCAAATCCAATCTCTTTGCAACGGTCGCTACACTCGTGGACCGCTTGCCGTAAAACTTTTTTTATATATATAGATAAAAGGTCACACGTCTAAACGGGATTCGCTGCCGATATCGCAGAGCGAACACTCCTTCTCGTCCTCGACAAGGAGTGAAATCCATGAAAACGCACTCGTCTCTTTAGACATGTCGAGTAAATTTCACTCTGATCAGAATTGGACAGGGGGAGTGAATGAGATAATTCTGAAACGCGCTGAGAGAATAAATAATTTTTGTCAACTCGCTTCCGATCTGCTCTTGGATACAGAGACTTGGATTATTCGAGCGATGAGTCATAAAGTCCCGGAAATTGAAAGAAACGATGATATTTTTTGAATGGGAATCGAACAATATACGGAACGATGATATATCCATTCCAAACTTTAATTCACATGCTAGTCCTGTTCATGACTTGCCGCCTGGGTCTTCACCATTAAACTATTTGAAACTCTTTCTGACGGACGCGAGAAATCACATATTTTCACGGTAATTAATATCACAGAGTTATTTTCAAACCTACAATTTGGAAATGTAATTTTCTTGTATAGCATGTTAATAATTTTACTTAATAAATGAAGCATTTTAGGAACATAATTATGTCAATGCTATTCTTTTAGCATAGGTTTCTCGGTCAAATTAATAATTCCTCTTTATGAACTGAGAATATCTTATAAAATGAGTATATTTATGTGAAACATAAAATAATCATTTTTCGCCCCTTATGAAAAGTTCTTACTACGAATTCCAATTTGGTTTGCTTCGCAAACCAACACTACGGCCACTGCATGGCAAGCACATGACAGTTCTTTTAGTGGGGTTTGTTCATCACGAGGTTGGATTTTTATAAATAATTTACCGTTAATGAAATCCTGATTTATATAAAGGGTGATCTCTTTCATTTTTAATACATTCAATTTTTTTATGCTTTTCTTTCTATGGCGGGTCTTTTTTACTATTCGGAGAGTTTTCGCTCTCCGTCGATAACACGGTCTTTGTCTAGTTTTCTTAAAAATTTGTATAAAATGGATTGCTCTAGATAATGTATAGCACTTTATAATATTTCCACTGCATCAAACACTCCCAGTTTTGGATGGTTACAAACACATTTTTTTTTTTGGAACGCGAGTCCAAATCACATTGTTCATTTAGGTCTTTCCGTGAACACATTTTTTTCAACAATTCACCAAGTCTCTGAAATTTGATTTAATTCTCTTCAAAATGTAGGCAGTATAAGGCAAGGCAATATGTGTGTGTTTATCATGGTAATACACATCACTCTTTTAGCACGTTGAAATTTCCACCAGCTTTCATTCCCAACTGGACAAAGGCCGTGATTTGGATTTAAGTTACGTAAATAAAAATATTTTGCCCAGATAGATTGTTGCATATCGTGCAGAAAACCAACATTTATCCTAGTCAGATCATGTCTCAGAAAAGCTAACTAAATTAATAAAAATAACACGGTTTTTTTTTAAATCAATTTATTTAAAACCAAAAGAAATTGTATACATTACATTGGGATTATTACAAAAAAAGATGTTACACGTGCCAAACTTCGTCCGTCTCCACTTTATCCTGCCCCAAACCATTTGGGTGATATAAAGCCGACATGATTAAAACGTCCACAGTGTCCATTACTCTGAAAATGTCCATCCAGGGTAGCGTTTTCGAGCATTTCGGGCAACATTTGATGGTGGGGTCATGTTCCCGCGTCTTTCCCACGTGAGGTTTGATGGCCTCCAGATTCTTCCCTTGTTCTTTCAACAGAGGCACTATGCAGGCAATATGGAACGCATGCTCGCATCTGGATAACTTTATATTGTGTCCGGCACAATATCTCGGCGTCTCTACGTTGAAGGTATCATCTCGGCACTGGGTGAAACACAAGTTTTTCCCACACAGCGTACAATTCAAGGCTATAATAATAAGAAAACGAATTGTTTTTTTTTAGCATCTGTATTGGTTATTATTTGCGTCAAGAGTATATAGTTGGACTTACCCTTATCCATGACCACGCAGGAAATGTATTGAAAACCGTGTACTGGAGAACCTAGGCCTGAGCCTTCTATCTCCTTCTGAAGTTAGCTTCGCAGGAAATGTATGAATTAGACTGGCTGCTTCGTATATATATAGGGAATATGTTGCCGGACATCCGTCACGTTATCGCGACCGGAAACGACCACGTTTTATTTTTAGAGATGAACTATTCTCGACCTTCGCAACGTCCAAATGGAGAAAGATAAAGAGAGTCGGAAATTCGATCGAGGAGATGCAACCATGGGTCCGAGGTGGATGAAGAATGCCACTACCCAAACGAATTTCTCTCTCGGGATTCTCAACAAAGCCAAATTTTTCGTTTCCTCTTTTTCAGGCAAATCCAATCTCTTTGCAACGGTCGCTACACTCGTGGACCGCTTGCCGTAAAACTTTTTTTATATATATAGATAAAAGGTCACACGTCTAAACGGGATTCGCTGCCGATATCGCAGAGCGAACACTCCTTCTCGTCCTCGACAAGGAGTGAAATCCATGAAAACGCACTCGTCTCTTTAGACATGTCGAGTAAATTTCACTCTGATCAGAATTGGACAGGGGGAGTGAATGAGATAATTCTGAAACGCGCTGAGAGAATAAATAATTTTTGTCAACTCGCTTCCGATCTGCTCTTGGATACAGAGACTTGGATTATTCGAGCGATGAGTCATTGCTGGTTTTCTTCACTCGGCTTCTTCAACTCTGGCGTTCTCAGCTTTGACCATTGTAGAAAAATATTTTGATGGCTCAGATTATATTAAAAAAAAAAAAAAAAAAAAAAAAAAAAAAAAAAAAAAAAAAAAAAATATATATATATATATATATATATATATATATATATATATATATATATATATATATATATATATATATATATAATATATATAATATATATAATATATATAATATATAATATATAATATATATATTATATATATATATATATATATATATATATATTATATATATTATATTATATATATTATATATATTATATATATTATATTATATATATATATATATATATATATATATATATATATATATATATATATATATATATATATATATTTTTTTTTTTTTTTTTTTTTTTTTTTTTTTTTTTTTTTTTTTTTTTTTTTTTTTTTTTTTTTTGTTGTTAACTTTAGGATCAAACTCGCTCAGCTCATCACCCCACTCGCTTGCAGCGCCTTTCACTGCAGCTTGTTTACACGACACATTGATAAATACTTAATACAACAACTGAAACAGGAACATATATAGTCTTAACTTTATGAAGGGGACTCAAGAATACATCCGTTCTGCAACATGTAGCATTTTATTTGTAAGCACTTACAGATTATGACCTTCTTGACAAAATGAAAATTTTCACAGAATTAATTTTACATACAGATGCAGATATTTAGTCATTAAACCACCAAGTTGTTACGAATATATATCCAGTCTATCAATATCGAAATGATTTTGCTAATGATGAGATACCTCGTCATCAAGATGTTTAAACTGTTTTAATGGTGTCAAAATTCAGACCTGGGTTTGACCTTCTTTCCCCATAGCATCTTTTAAACAATCGCTTCTTTGCTATTTGGATTTACAGAAACCTTTGACGGAGAATTCATCTCACTTCTTTTCTACTTTATTACAGAAACCTTTGACGGAGAATTCATCTCGCTTCTTTGCTATTTGGATTTACAGAAACCTTTCCCCATAGCATCTTTTAAACAATCGCTTCTTTGCTATTTGGATTTACAGAAACCTTTGACGGAGAATTCATCTCGCTTCTTTTCTACTTTATTACAGAAACCTTTGACGGAGAATTCATCTCGCTTCTTTGCTATTTGGATTTACAGAAACCTTTGACGGAGAATTCATCTCGCTTCTTTGCTATTTGGATTTACAGAAACCTTTGACGGAGAATTCATCTCGCTTCTTTGCTATTTGGATTTACAGAAACCTTTGACGGAGAATTCATCTCGCTTCTTTGCTATTTGGATTTACAGAAACCTTTGACGGAGAATTCATCTCGCTTCTTTGCTATTTGGATTTACAGAAACCTTTGACGGAGAATTCAACTCGCTTATTTGCTCTACTTTATTACAAAAAATAATTCAACTCGCTTCTGCTGTGCTCACCTTTGACCGACCCACTCGCTTCAGCTCACCACTTATCTTGGTACAAACCTCTGAACATAGGCTCCCATTTTTTTTTCCAATTGAGGAGATGCATGCCCAATCTTGGTACGACCGAAAGGAAAAAAAAATGGGAGCAGAGGCTCCCCTCTGCTCCCATTTTTTCCCCCCCCCAATCAATCAATCAATCCAAACGTGCCCTGCACATGGGGCACGTCCCGTCACCGGTACGTCTCCACCCGTCCAGACAGTAAACGTGGAAACGATGACGGCAACGCGTCGATTCACACTCGTACATCCATTCCAAACAGATGGAGCAGGGCGAGGGAGCTTCAAAGTGTCTCTGCTCCCAATGATTCGACCCGTAGATCCACTCCAAGAGGATGGTTCCGAGATGGATCCACGTGCTCACGGGAATGACCAAATATCCCGACGAACGATGCCACGCACGTTCAGCCGCCTCTAAAATCTTTGGGACGACGACGTCTTCCCAAAAGAACTTTAAATGGTCACCCCCGTGCCGATCCAGACCGGATTGGACGCAGGTCGCGCGGCTGGTCTTCCACAAGACGATGCGATGAATAAAGTCCCACGGACCGTCGGGAAACATCTCGGTCAACGTCCCCACGACCCAGTCGCAATAGTCGATCCCGATTTCCACCACCTCTGGAGGTCGGGCCGAAAGCAGTCCGACACGGGCGTCGTGCATGAACTCCATGAACATATCCAGTCTATCAATATCGAAATGATATGCATCTCGGTCTGCGGTCGACATGATGCAAGTCGTATAACTGACTGCTTCGCACACACGCACATATATATATATATATAGGTAGGATATGTTGCCGGAAACGGCGTCACGTCCTGTTGCCGGAAACCGCGTCACGTCCTGTTGCGGCCCACTTCCAGTTGCCGGAAACGAAGAGAGATAAAGAGAGTCGAAATTGGATTTTGCAGATGCTACCAGCAGGACCCATGGGTGGGTAGGAATGCAGTGCCGAATTCATTTTGGAAAAAAAAAACCCGGGTTTATTTTTCTTTCACGGCCTCGTGCGTAAAGCCTCGAAAGGGCAACGATTCACGTGGACAAACGCGGCGGTCGTTTCCAGAATAATCGGACCGGTGTGGAAGATGTTGTTTAAATTCATTCGTACTTATCCACTTTGTCAGGTCGAGTCGCGACGGGCACTCGGTGCCAATCGTAATGCTCAATTTAAAACCGTCCGATATCGCAGAGTGGACACTGTTCTCGTCCCAGAGTGATCCATCTCGACAAGGGAATGAAATCCCACAGTTGAGTAAGGTCTCGTCCATGAAAACACACTCGGGCAACGCCTCTAGACATATCGCGCAAATTTCAGAGTCGACATGAGAATTATTTTCCAAGAGTCCCACTGTACCCAAATGCTCTCTTCTAAAATGTCATCTCTACTCGAACCTGGCTTGGCATATAACACGGCCATTGTTCTTTAGACTGGCAATGTCAACTCGTAATAATTTGGAAACTGCATAGCTTCCCGTGTGGGGTTAAATGGCCGACGATCGGCTTTGAGACTTGCAAGTCGATCGTCGGCCAAAATCGCTATGCACGAAACTATGATCACAGGCAATGAGGAAGTGATTGGAACCAACGTTGGTTTTACTACCCAAACGAAAAAAATAAATTACATTTATTTTTTTTCGTTTGCATTTATTTATAATCATTACAGGTATACAAAATATTCAATGGGTTCGACAAATGGTTTGTGCAGGTCGTCCCCCGTCCTACAACTGGGACTGCACTTGTGGACTTGCTTCCAAAGGTGCCAAAGGTGTAGACTCACCTCGTGTATGGTACCGTCAGCAAGGTTTTTGGGTCGAAGCGGCCAGAGGAATAACACCATCTCCTCCAGTTTCAGTGGCTTGTCCTTTAAAAGTCCAGTCGGGTGGAAAATCGAGCACTGTTCCAATTCATAGGTGAGGTTGGTGAAAATCCAGTCGGTGAGGACATTCCGGAATGGAATTTTTTCCATAGCGGTCAACATCACTCGATGACACGTGTAGTGACGGTCCTCTGAGCAAGTCCACGATAGATCCACCGGGTAGTCTTTGGACACGGCGCAATGACAGCAGCTAGACATTTTGTTTTTCCCGAACTGACTGCTTCGCACACACACATATATATATAGGTAGGATATGTTGCCGGAAACGGCGTCACGTCCTGTTGCCGGAAACGGCGTCACGTCCTGTTGCTGGAAACGGCGTCACGTATTGCAGAAACGATCCTCCGCGTATCCGAGGGCCCATTGACGTTGGAGGCAAGGAATGAGGTCGCACCGCGCACTGCAAGCGTGCCATTTGAAATGCATTCCCATGAGCAACGACGTGAGGGTAGGATCCATGGGTCGACGAGGCCAGAGAAACTCCACGACTCGATCGATCGACCAGTAGGCACTGGGATTTGCCCAAATGTCGCTGGAAAACTGGTCGTTGGAGGCCTCTGCGATGAAATCCAACACCTCGGAGGGATACTCTCGGTTCATCTGGAGGGCACTGTTTCGCACGTGCATCCAACACTCGACCAGCCACGTGCGCGTCAGTAGGGCCAAGGCATTTTCGGGGATCCGAACGGTTCTGCAGGTGGGGCAGCAACCGTTCGGATCGACAAAGGCGACGTGCTTGGCGAGGCATACGACGTGGAAGGGATGTCGGCACGGGACGAGGACGGGATGCAGCGTGGAAACGACCTCTCTGCACAGTCCGCAGGTGGCTTTTTCCCCATCAGCCGCCGCTGCTGCGATCGCTTCGAGTCCCTCGTCGCTGAAAGCGTCCTCGCAGCTCGGACAGAAGGGTTCCTTTTGGAAATTTGCGTAACGGTCGAGACAGTTTGAGTGGAACACTGCCTCGCAACATTCCATCTCGTACTTTTCAGTCGGCTGCACGTCCCAATGGCACAATCCACAAGGCATGGGGTTCGTAATGGGCGGGGAGAAGAAAGGAGTGCGGATTTATATCCTCGGCAACAGGAAGTGGGCCGGAAACGAAGAGATATAAAGAGAGTCGAAATTGGATTTTGCAGATGCTACCAGCAGGACCAATGGGTGGGTAGGAATGCAGTGCCGAATTCATTTTGGAAAAAAAAAACGGGGTTTATTTTTCTTTCACGGCCTCGTGCGTAAAGCCTCGAGTTGAAAGTAATTTGGATGGGTGTCCTAGTAGTTGAGGTAAGTAGACGAGTAGAGAATTATTTTCCAAGACTATCTTAAAAAAAAAAAAAAAAAAAAAAAAAAAAAAAAAAAAAAAAAAAAAAAAATTTTTTTTTTTTTTTTTTTTTTTTTTTTTTTTTTTTTTAAGATAGTCTTGGAAAATAATTCTCTACTCGTCTACTTACCTCAACTACTAGGACACCCATCCAAATTACTTTCAACTCGAGGATCAAACTCGCTCAGCTCCTACTTGGACTTACAGAAACGTCGAACCGACCCCCCGCTCGCTGCGTTTCTACTTGTATATTGACAGAAATTTTTGACGAGAATTCGACTCGCTGCGTTCTACTTGTATATTGAGAGAAATTTTTGACGAGAATTCGACTCGCTGCGTTCTACTTGTATATTGAGAGAAATTTTTGACGAGAATTCGACTCGCTGCGTTTCTACTTGTATATTGACAGAAATTTTTGACGAGAATTCGACTCGCTGCGTTCTACTTGTATATTGACAGAATTCGACTCGCTTCGTTTCTACTTGTATATTGACAGAAACGTCGAACCGACCCCCCGCTCGCTGCGTTCTACTTGTATATTGACAGAAATTTTTGACGAGAATTCGACTCGCTGCGTTTTACTTGTATACTGACAGAAATTTTTTAAGAGAATTCGACTCGCTTCGTTCTACTTGTATATTGACAAGTAGAACGTCGGACCAGTTACAGAAACGCTTTTTTCACGAGAATCCAACTTTGCTTCCGTTCTACTTGATTACGAGAAACACTTTCTGTATTCGCTCTGGAATACAGAAACCTTTCACGAGAATCCAACTCGCTTCTATTACGGACACCGGTGTTTGAAAGTGAAACGCGATGCCGAGAAGCATCGGTCTCGAGACGCAAAGCGCAAGCAGCAGTACTTGGATGAAAATAGAATGAAACTATTGAAGTGGAGTGACGCTACTATTGGACTGGAGGTCCGTCACGAGCATTGGAATTGCCGCGAGTGGATCGAGAATCCGCACGTGAAAAAACTCGAAGGAGAAGTAACCCGAATTGTACGACGCTACCATCGATATGGAATTCGCACTCGCTGTCCTTCGAGTCGTGTTTCTTTGACTTTTTTTTTTTTTTTTTTTTTTTTTTTTTTTTTTTTTTTTTTTTTTTTTTTAAAAACTCGCACCCATCCAAATTCGAGGATCAAACTCGCTCAGCTCCACTTGGACCCATCCAAATTTGAGAATCAAACTCGCTCAGCTCTACTTTGACTCGTCAACTCGATTGGAAAATTTTTTTTTACAAGCAACTCGGAAAAAAAAACTCGACTTTGGAATACAAAAAAAAGGCCTGCATCCTGTTGTCGGAAACGTTACTTCCTTATAAAAAAAAGGCCGGCATCCTGTTGCCGGAAACGTTACTTCCTTATAAAAAAAAGGCCGGCATCCTGTTGCCGGAAACGTTACTTCCTTATTACTTTCTTATAAAAGAGGACACACTATTCCTTTGGAATAATGTCTACGTGTGCCATTTGTCTGGAAGAGGGAGGCGAGGCCGTTATCGGTTGCTGCACGCATCGCTTTCACGAATCGTGTCTTGCCGATTGGGTGGAGGAGGACGGGGTTACGTGCCCGTTGTGCCGAGCTCCCATTCCAGAGGAGGGCGTCTGCGCGCTGAGAGAAAGACGAAATTGCGAAAATTGGAACAAGGTGGCCAATACTTTGTTACTCCGATCGACGGGATACAGGTTTACGCGTCGTCTGATCGAAGCCGTGCATAGCGAATTGAGTCTGCATTTGAAAAGCTACCACGGGTTTCGTCGCTACGACGGTTGGAGCGTCGACCGAGCGGCGGAATTTTTATGGAGACAAAGTACCTCGCGCCGTCGTAAACTTTTGTTTGAAAAACTGTTTGAGGCGTCGCACGAATGTTCGTTGGCTTGCACGCGCACCCCTTGCCTCAAGATCGTGAGAAGGAGATTTCGGCGGCGGCCCAGTCCTTTTGTGTTGTGATTTCAACAGACTCGATGCAGATGTCCTAGTGATGGGTCATACTTTTTTGTAGTTACTCCCGATGGACGCTCAACGGCTATTGACGGACGACGAGGTGTGGGACGTCTTGAAGCCGGTTTTGTTGGCCAAATTGTCCCCTCTCGTCTCGATGAGGATACCTGATGCAGACCATTCCAGCTGGGACGAGTTGGGGACCTTGGGATGGTCCACTCTGGAAGAAGCAGAGCCCTTTCGGATGAGGTCCGATGCCACGATACCAGATGCGGAACATCCGAGCTGGGACGAGTTGGGGACCTTGGGATGGTCCACTCTGGAAGAAGCAGAGCCCTTTCGGATGAGGTCCGATGCCACGATACCAGATGCGGAACATCCGAGCTGGGACGAGTTGGGGACCTTTGGATGGTCGTCTCTGGAAGAAGCAGAGCCATTTCGTTTTGGGACCGCAGCAGCAGACATTCCATCTGATCGAGATGTCACTAGAACGCGATGGAATATAATCGCAATAGATTTCTGTAAAGGATTATACGTGCCCGACGGCATTTCGAATCTGGACCCGAGGAGCATGTATGCAAGGAATAAAAAACTTTGTAATTGCCACAGATAAAAAAAAAAAAAAAAAAAAAAAAAAAAAAAAAAAAAAAATCCAACCTTGGTGAAGCTTTATATAAAGTGGATGCAAAAAAGTCAATTCCATAGCAAAGTCATTGGAATCTCTAAAGAAATATTTTTCAAGGGGGGATGAAAATATTTTTAGAATCCCAAGGTCTTCTGATCTACTCTTGGATACAGAGACTACAGGAAAAAAATATTTTCATCACTCGAGGTCTTCTGATCTACTCTTGGATACAGAGACTACAGGAAAAAAATATTTTCATCACTCGAGGTCTTCTGATCTACTCTTGGATACAGAGACTACAGGAAAAAAATATTTTCATCACTCGAGCCAAAAATATTTTTCCTAGTGGTCAGAGGAAGACGCCACTTTTGATATTCTCGTTCGATGGTTTTACCTTCCATAAAGTCGAAAGGATTCTCGGCCCAATTCCAAAAGCAATCGATCAAACTCAATGGTCGTAATTCATGCGAATCGGGTCAGAAATTCCTTTTCGATTTCGTCCGGCGACGTAAACCCTCGGTTCAAGAGGCGAAATCGCAATTGATCAACTCGTTGCTAAAGGTCAGTCCAGGCCAATGAATGTTTCCCAATGAATGTTTTATTTTCAAAGAAAAGTCTCTGTATCCAAGAGTAGATCAGAAGACCTTGGGATTCTAAAAATATTTTCATCCCCCCCTTGAAAAATATTTCTTTAGAGATTCTAATGACTTTGCTATGGAATTGACTTTTTTACCTCCACTTTATATAAAGCTCCACCAAGGTTGGACCGCGAAAAGGCTGCGAACGCCACCAGTCTCTTGCCGGATCCATCTCAGAGCCCATTCAGCTTTTTTTTTCGCATCGTTTCGAACAATCGACTGTACATTTCCCAATGAATGTTTTATTTTCAGAGAAAAAAAATGGGGGGGGTCACATTTCCAACTCTTTGAGAAACTGTTGGAGAGGTAAATAATTCCAACGTTCACCAGACGGTGGAAAATGCTTCAGATGACGTGGATCAATTGCAAAAACCGGTACAGTCACGGTACGCTGAACTAATTTTTCATAGTCTTCATAGCAACCGACACACGTTTTTCGACCTATGAACATCACAAACACTTGACTTTCGACACGACCTATAGTCCTCAAATCGTAAATTTTTTCTTTCAAATACACCTTTTCCAAGATTCTTTTCGTGGGCTCGGGACAGGACCCGTACTCTATACAAACCAAATCAGATGGAATTAATTTCTCGTCGAAAGGTCTATGGAAAGTAAGAAAATTTTCTTTTTCAATTAAATAAGCTTCCATCGGAACAAAAAGTTAATCTTTTTCTTTTCGTTGTCGCGATCACTTTATATAGATGTGTATAAACGAGAGGCCTTTATTCTCCGTCGAGCTGAAAAAACGATTTGGATTCCTCTCAATGACGTTGGCGGAATTTGTGAAATTGCAACTTCTAAAAAAATGCACAACGTAGGGGTGGTTTTATGTATTAAAAAAAAAAAAAAAAAAAAAAAAAAAAAAAAAAAAAAAAAATTTTTTTTTTTTTTTTTTTTTTTTTTTTTTTTTTTAATAATATAATTAGTGCAAATAAAAAAACCATCTAGTGGGGTATGGCATTCACGGTCCTCCCAATCACCTTTTGAACGCCACCCACCACCACCTTCCATCGGTGGCACTCGGTTTCCTTACAGTACTTGCATTTCCCGACGAGTCGATCGTCCAGCGCGTGCACTTTAATCTCTTGGAGTGGCTGAAATTCTCTTTTCAACTCTTTCCACACCGTTTCCGTCTCGGCCCCTACGAGATAGAGGCCTCTCCCTCCAAACTCTTCCATGTCCTCGATGAGCTGGTGTTGCCAGTTTGGGCATCCGTCCTCCGACACGCTTCGGAACCCGTTCGAGATTGTATACGAATTCCCTCGGACGCAGAGAACGAGCGACACATCGAGACCGTGGTCAAACACTTGTCTCGTGCCGCGCCGTTTTTTCTCAACGCCGTTGTTTTTCCACGGCCTCGAAAAGAGTTTTCGACGACAGGTCTCGTCGTCGAATCGATTGTGGCTGTAGTAGTTTTTCGTCGGGAACCGATGGTCGTTCCACCGACCTTTGTTACTTTTCCATACCTCGGACCGAAAATTTCGACACCTTGCATCGTCGTTTCGATTTAGTTTCGGTCGACTTTCCTCTGTAGAAAGAGCGTTGTTTCTTTGACGAGATGCTTTTAGGTAGGGCTCTTTATCATCGTTTGGAGGAGACTTTTCGGTGGATTTCGGGTTGTCGTGCCAATCGTGGCGTCGAGGATAACGTTCGATCGGGCGACTTTCCACAAACGGATCGGGCTTTGTGTCTATAGTAAAGAGAACGGGCGAAGCTCGCGTTTCGTTCGGAGGAGTCTTTGGAGAGTAACACTTTTCCGACGAAGGAGTACTGGACCTCTGGTATCGTCGGCTAGGAGATGCGTCCATGGCTCGGTCTATCAAGTCCCAAACGTCTTGCAAATCGTCGTCGGCCATTGAATGGGTCCACGACAAAGGGGATTGTTGAGCCAAAGCGAGAGTGATTGAATCGCGAGTCGATGCGTCTGATTATATACCCAATGGGTCTAAAAAAAGTCTCTGTATCAGAAGAGAAGCGAGTTGACTTTCATCGCTCGATGGATTTTTTTTTTTTTTTTTTTTTTTTTTTTTTTTTTTTTTTTTTTTTTTTTTTTTTTTTTAGGAATGCCTCCGTATAAAAGGCACTGCGAATCCTCGAGTTTATCATTCACTCTCCAGTCCTTCACTATATCCCAAGCATGTGGTTTCGAGTTCAAATCAACGACGACCTCGTCCTCTCGGCCTGCGTCGGCATCGTCGACGGTCTGATTTACTGGAAATTGTCAGACGTCAACTCGCTTCTCGGATACAAAAACAAGACGAGCTACGGATACGGGACCCTTCCTCGAAGGCACGTGTCGGACGTTGTGCCGTCGTTCTTCAAAGGATCCATGTCGACTCGGATCGTCACTCCCCAAGAAATGTTTAAGGCCATCGCCACGTCCCGCAGAGGGGGTGTCGCGAAAGGAGAAATGTTCAAGAGTCTACTATATTCGGTAGCAGTAGTCAAGAACGAGCCCTTTTTCTTTTCGACAAACAGTCGCTCGTCTCCTCTCCTTCGAATGGTTCAGAGAGGTGTGCCCGACTCTTGCTACCTGACCGAGTGGATGGAAGGGTTTACGCATTTCGTTTCGATGCGGGCCAACGAGATTATTTCGAAACACGAATTAGTAAAACAATTTTCAGAGGCGACGCGGGATGCCTTGTTTGGACAAGAAAGCACTATGTCGAACGACGCAACACCAGGGGAACTCGTAGCCGAGTCGAGTGGGACTGCTACCGATGATGTCGTCGTCGACATGAAAGAGCAAGATGCTGACTCTGATGACGCTGCCGTCGTCGTTACGAAAAAAGAAAGGGAGTCGATCATTGGTCCGATGCATTTAAGGTTTGATGGACTCGAACACCCGCCGAGCGAAGTCCACATCACATGGAGGCACGGAAAATATCGATACGTCAAGTGGAACGTAATGGTTGCACCGTAAAAAAATGTAATTTTCTATACCTAAAAAAAAAAAAAAAAAAAAAAAAAAAAAAAAAAAAAAAAAAAAAAAAAAATTTTTTTTTTTTTTTTTTTTTTTTTTTTTTTTTTTTTTCCTCCTCGTTGTCGTCGTCGAGGGGAGTATAAGAAAGCTACGTGATTTGGACTCAACATCACTCGAGGTTCTCACACACGATATGTCCCTCGACCTCTTCCCCTCGAGCGTTTGCGATACCGTGACGACTCTCGTCGTTCCCCCGTCAAAGTCTGCCTTTGAAAAGCTGGCCGCGTCGGGCCGAGTGGCGTGTCTGCTGACGAGCCTGGATCCCATCGGGGACCACCGCGTCTCCTGGCGCCGAGGAAAATCGCTCGACGAGAAAAAAGTTCAGAATTTCATCTACAATGCCCTGGGAGCCAGCAAGCTCAACGAGTTCGAACCGCATCGCGTCAAGTGGGAAAAGATTCATCGACGCTTGGCCAAGCCCATCAGGGAAAAGGGACGGAACACCGACGTCAGGACGGTCTACCTGTTGAACGCATCGGAACCAGACGCCTGTTTCGTGGTCGGGGCTTACTTTACTTTCGGACAACGACGCGTCGCACCGGGGACCTCCCACGTCTATCAGACGTCGGACGCTCCCGTGCTTTTGTATCGCCTGCCTTCGAGTTCCGTTGGATCGAAAGCGGATCCGTGGGTCGGCGATGGAATCTTTCGATGGCAAGACCAACATCTCTACGAAAGGTTCGTGTTGCAACCCCACACCGCCTATGGGGTACCAGAGGACACCCTGTACGTCGTCGTCACCGTCCAACACACTCTGTTTTCGGTTCGAGTGACCAACGAAACGCTACTGCGATTCGAAAATCCTTTCGGCAGTAAAGTTTTGGTCCACGATCCCTACGCGACGCACGAGCCTCTTTCGAAACGCCGGCGAGAAGAGGATTGGCAGCAGGAAGCGAGTCGAGAGCAAATCGCGCACAAGGAGGCGGCCAGTCACGACGACATGCGACCTTTGGATTTGAGCATGCCGAGATCAACGCTTCCGGTTATTGCTGCCAGATGTTCTCCCTTATCAGACTTTTCCCTTCCTGTCCTTGAGGGATGGCCTCTGCTTCCTGCTGACTGGAACCCTATTTAAACGCTTGCCAGTCCTTTCTCGAGTCATTATCTTACAAACGCTCCATCGGTTCAGAACCTCTCTCTCTCTCTCTCACATCATGGAAGTGGATTTGTTTCCAACCACCGTTACCCAGCACGTCAGGATCCTCCAGTACTCGGCGGACAAGGGGGTACTGGCAAATCATGCGATGCAAGGCAGCGTCACGATTGCAGTGTCCAAACTGGCCAAGAGCCTCGTCTCGTTTACCCGAATCCAAGGGTTTACCCGCAAGCTCATGGACCATTTCGTTTATTCGGCCACGAGGGCGCAGACTCTGGTGACGGAAGCGAAAAACGTCGGCTGGGACAAGGTCGAGGCCCGAATGTCCCTGTCCATGCGGCAGAAAACCAATTCCGACGTGCGGACCGTCTACGTTCACGAAAACGTCTTTTTCGTAAAAAAACTTTTTACCTTTGGACAGAGGACGGTCCGAGAAGGCACCTGCCACCTGTTGCAAACGTCGCAAGTGCCGATGCTGTTTTACGAGCTGGATGCAGAGGCGCCGATCCAGTGCGTCGGGGAACGATCTTTCCGAGCAAAAGATCAATTCCATTACACGATGACCGTGCTCGAGTCGCAACGCGTCTATCGCGTTGATCCAGGAACGCGGTACGTCGTCGTGACGGTGCAGCCGACCGTGTTTGCCCTCGACGTTGTGACGCTGCAAAAGGTCCACGAGATGGTTGGAATCGAGAAAATACCGGCGGTAGCGATGTCTCCTCGTCCTGCTACTACTCGAGTCTCGCTTGCTCCAGGCTGCTCGATGGATCCTCAATTCTTTTCGGAACCTGTTCCGACGTCTCCCGCAGTAGCGATGTCTCCTCGTCCTGCTACTACTACTACTACTCGAGTCTCGCTTGCTCCAGGCTGCTCGATGGATCCTCAATTCTTTTCGGAACCTGTTCCGACGTCTCCCGCAGTAGCGATGTCTCCTCGTCCTGCTACTACTACTACTACTCGAGTCTCGCTTGCTCCAGGCTGCTCGATGGATCCTCAATTCTTTTCGGAACAGGTTCCGACGTTTTGTAAAGACGCGATGTCTCCTCGTCCTGCGCACCGACAAAACTTGGAAAGGTTTCCGATGGAGTCTCGAGACAATGACATTTGGGAAGAAGAACCTTTGGACTTGAGTTGTAGGCGACTGCAACCCGAAACGTCCACCAACGAACCCATGGACCCCATCGACTTTGCAGAAGTGATTTACTTCGAATATTTTAACGATGTGTTTCAATGAACAAAAAAAAATTGTCTGTGGAAAAAAGGCCTCTCACGAATCAATCTCGGAGGAGATTGATTCGTGAGAGGCCTTTTTTTTCACGGACATTTTCCCGACCAACCTTGGTGTCGCAAGCAGCACACACTCATTGACCACGCGGGATTTTTTCCCGCGTGGGGATGCTATCCTTGGGAAAGCATCGAGGAAAAATAACTTTTTTTTCGACATTACTCGCCATCGATTTGGACAGGAATTTAATTTCGTTCTTATTTTTATTGTCTCTATTTTGTATCAATTATATAAAATTTTCTTTCTTGATGTTTCTTGACGTTTCTTTTTACAAGACACTTGCATGATTATCACCACAATCATGAAAATTTTTTTATGACCTCGTGTGAAAAAAAATCGACTAAAAATAGAAACGCGCATCCGCAACAACAGGAAGGAGCGGATATCCGCTCCAACGGGAAATTCGATAAGCTGGGGTTTATATAAATATATATATATATATATATATATATATATATATATATATAAAACCCCACATCTCCCCCAGTCGAGATCACGTTTTTCACCATGATCCACTTCAAAGTCGTTTCCGCAAAATGGATAGTTGCCAACGACTTGGAACAATGGAAGTCGTTGGAGATGGTGTGGGTCGACATGGACTTTGGAACGTCTTTTGCATTGCAAAGATTAAGAGACGCCATGATTTTAGAGGTCCAACGAAACGTTATAAACGGAGGAAAAACGTACTACCAAAATGCGTCGAACTTTCGCTACCTCACAGTCTACAGACGAAATTTGTCGAATGACTGTTACAAACATCTCGGGGACTGGATTAACAAATGTATTGGAAGAAGTTTCGAAATCGAGACGGACGACTGGGACGTTTTTCACGTCTTGGACGGGGTGATTCCGGTGACTTATGTAATGGACGGGGAGCTGCAACTGGGGACGGTGACTCGTGTAGAGGAGGAGTGCTTCTCTCCAATCTCTCTCCTACCGGCTTCGGTAAACAGTAGAAATTACTCAAATGAAAATTCCTACATGTATTTAAATGATGTATGGATTAAACATGTATGGACATGTACATGTATGGATTAAAAAAAAAAAAAAAAAAAAAAAAAAAAAAAAAAAAAAAAAAAAAAAAAAAAAAAAAAAAAAAAAAAAACCAACCTTGGGTTTTTGTTTCATAAAAAGCCTCTCGTGACGGTTCTTTATGTTAACGTCAGAGTCTTGACCAACCTTGGTTTTTTTTCTTGAAGGAGAGGATTTCTCCAACAGATTTGTATCGGAAACGGTCGAGTTTGCACGCACCAAACGGCTTTGCAATCGACTAAAACCTTTGGTTTTATGACCTCGTGTGAAATTCCCCACCCCCCGCCATTGAATCGTGTACACAACGGGACCTTTGTGTAACTACAAAATGTGCTTTTTTTTCGCATCCAACGTTGAAACGAAAGCACCCCCCAAAAAAAAAAACAAAGAAAAGAATCGATTCGAAAACAACACCCCCCCCTGAATCGATTCGAAAACAACACCCAAAAAAAGAATCGATTCGATCCGGAATCGAAAGGGTACCGGTGCTTATATATTTTTTGAACCGACTGTATATGCTGGTTTCAACCTATCTATTGATATAGTAACATGTTTACCTTTAGATAACAATTTGAAATACTTATCACTCCTGTTCACTACAGGAAACGGTCCTTCATAAGCTGGTTCCAGCGCTTTTTTTACACGATCAATCCTAACAAATACATGTGTACATGTTTTTAGGTCACTATGTACAAATATTTTTTGTCTATAGGAGTTTGATGTTTTTGTTGGCTTGATCTGTTCCATAAAATTCTGCAACTGTGTCACAAATGTTTCAGGTTCAACTTTAGAGGCAGGTGGGTCAAAAAACTCACCTGGCAGTCTTATGGTGGTACCATACATCATTTGAGCTATTGTGTAGTTGGTATCAGGACGTAATGCAGCTCTGAGTCCTAGAAGTACAGAGGGTAGGATTTCAGTCCATCTGATGTCGTTATGGGCTTTTATTGCAGTCTTCAAGGTTCTGTGATACCGCTCAATTTTTCCATTTGCTTGTGGATGATATGGCGTTGTATGTGAGACTTTAGCACCGCTGATTGTTGCAAGGCTCCTAAACAGTTGGGATTCAAATTGTCTTCCTTGATCTGTAACAATGGTAGCAGGCACACCGAATCTACAAATCCACTGTTCGTAAAAGGCTTTACTAACAGTTTCAGCTGTAATGTCTGGCAAAGGGACAACTTCCATCCAACATGAAAATCTGTCGATGCATGTCAGACAGTACATTTTTCCATCTGAAGGTGGTAGTGGTCCTATCAAATCAATATGTACAGTGCTGAATCTTGCATCTGGTGTTTGATACTCTGCAAATTTTGATTTGGTGTGTCTGTTTACTTTCGCTTTTTGGCAGCTTATGCATGTTTTGGCCCATTCACGCACTTCTTTTTTTATATTTGGCCAGCAAAACTTGTCAGTCATCTGTTTGACAGTTGCTTTTAT
Organism: Metellina segmentata; assembly: GCA_947359465.1. Lineage (NCBI taxonomy): Eukaryota > Metazoa > Arthropoda > Arachnida > Araneae > Tetragnathidae > Metellina > Metellina segmentata. Next base: position 119,637,603 of record OX375873.1, read on the forward strand.
GCCTGGATGGGAAAATCCATGAATTTGTAGAAACATTTGTTTTCTAAATTTTTTCGGGATAAATGGTCTTATATTAGTAGTTGAAATGTCACACCATAATGGTTTTCCAGATGGCAATTGATGGCGCTTGAATTTCAGCGAGTCACTATTCTGCATCACATGCTCTAACTCTTGGTCATTGACTTGGGCATCTGCTATGGCATGGTAGTCTATTACTGCTACCTCTTCAATCCGCGACAAAGCATCAGCAACAATGTTTTCTTTCCCATCTACATGACGGATGTCAGTTGAGAACTCGGAAATGTATTGAAGCTGGCGCAGTTGTCGAGGAGAAGCTTTCTCATTTTTTTGTTTAAAGGCAAAAGTGATAGGCTTATGATCTGTATAAATTATAAATTCACGTCCTTCAAGAAGATGTTTGAATTTCTTTACAGAAAGGTAGATACCTAACAATTCTCTATCATAGGTAGAGTAGCCTTTTTGAGCATCATTCAGCTTTTTAGAGTAGAAAGCAATTGGCTTCCAGCTGTCATCCTCCAATTGTTGTAACACTGACCCAATTGCAAAGTCAGAGGCATCTGTAGATAAGGACAGAGGTAACGTTGAGTTTGGGAAATTTAACAGGGCAGCTTGTGCTAGGTCGCACTTGCATTTTTCAAATTGCTGAATGGCTTCTTCTGACCATGGAGCTTTCCTGCGATCTTTTTTCTTCGCACCTTTCAACATCTCATGGAGCAGTGCCTGTGTTTCTGCAGCATTCTTCAAATATCGTCTGTAAAAATTTAACATACCAAGAAACGTACGAAGCTCATGGATAGTTACTGGTAACTTGTAATCAGTAATAGCTTGTACTTTTTCTGGTAATGGACATGAGCCTTTTTCTGTAATCAGGTATCCCAGATATTCTACTTGGTTAACACCCATCACAGATTTGGCAATATTAATGCGCAGTCCATATTGTTGAAGTCTGCTGAAAACTTGTGCAAGATGTTGTTTGTGCTCTTCCTCTGAGGTTGAAGCCACTAACACCATCGTCTAAATAAGGAAATACAAAATCCAGTCCACGTAGAACCTCTGTGATGAAGCGTTGGAAGGTGGATGGTGCATTCCTCAATCCAAAACTCATCACGTTGAATTCGTAGAGTCCAAATGGTGTAGTTATTGCCGTTTTACACTTGTCCTCTTCTGCAATTGGAATCTGGAAATAAGCTTTCACTAGGTCAATCTTTGAAAATATCTTGGTGTCTTGTAATATGTAATGGAAATCTTCTATTCGGGGAATAGGATACCTGTCTGGTACTGTTAGGGCATTAAGCCTTCTGTAATCACCGCAAGGCCTAATCGTTCCATCTTTCTTGTTCACCAGATGTAAGGGACTAGCCCACTGTGATTTGGAAGGACGAATAATATCATTATTCAGCATAAATTCAAATTCTTGCTTGGCCAGTTTTAGTTTCCCAGGATCCAGTTGTCTTGCTCTTGAGTAAGTCGGTTGGCCAGTTGTCACAATGTGATGTTTGACATCATGCTTGGCAACCTTGCCAAGTAAATTAGGTTTAGTGAGTTCAGGGTACTGTTGTAACAATTCGAAGTATTTTGTTGATTTGTTTATCGTGCTTAAATTGCTATTGTCTTGAATGGATGTAACTTCCCCTGTGATTGAAAGGTTGGTTACACCATCAATTAATTTTTTATTGTGAATGTCAATCAACAATTTGAATTTGTTTAAAAAATCAGCACCAAGTATGCCTTTTGACACTTTCGCTACTACAAATGGCCATTGAAACTGACGACGAAGGCCTAAATCTAGGGTTAAGATTTTTATGCCATACGTAGGTATCTCTGTCCCGTTTGCTGCATACAGTTTGTACTCACAGTTTTTTGTGTCGGTCTTGGAAGGTGGGATTATTGAGACATCTGCACCACTATCCACAAGAAATTGTTGTCTTGTTGTGTAATCTCGCACAAATAATCTGTACTTGCGGCCATCCAAACCCTCCGCAGCAGGACTTGCCGCTGAGTCTACTGCTGTGTGAAGTTTTCCGACGAATCCTTCCAGCTACATGGCTGTACACACTTTTCCGGCAAGCATTTCTTTCCAAACCGGTGATGGTAGAAACAGAACTTCCCATTTGGGTTGAAACGCTTCCTGGAATTACTGCGATTCCTATTGCCACTGTAGTTTCCTCTGCTGCGGCTCCTGAAATTTCGAGAATCCAGTGCTTCGATCTTCATTTCCAACGCAGCAAGCCTTTTCGAAATCAGGTCTTCCACTGGATCTGGTGGCTTCTGAACAGCCGACAATTCTGACGCTCGTGGGGAAATCTCGATGATCTTGTCCGCCATCGTCGCAAGTTTCTCCAGAGAGAGTGATTCGTCACTGACGATCAATATACTTTTCACTCCGACCGGCATCTTGTCAAGCCATAACGTTCGCAGAACTTTGTCCGAAACCACGTCGCTTCCGCCGCCGAGAGATCTCATCTTCCTCAGGAACTGGCTGGGCAGCATGTCTCCAAGCTCAAGTCCCGTCAAGAGGCGCTTAATTTTCTTGTTTTCACTTTCGGTGAAAGTATCCAACAGGCGTTCTTTAGCTGCTTGATATTTGGTGTTGGTATCGTCTTTAATAATGTCCCAGATATTTTCCATATATCTGGGTTCCAGCTGGGCAACGAGGTAATTAAATTTGGTATCTTCTTGGGTGATTCCGCATATTTTGAACTGTGCCTCTACCTGATAGAACCACATCTCCGGTTTGTCGCTCCAGAACGGTGGAAGTTTGATACTAACTGCACTCGCTTGGGCGTCGTTGAGAATCGTAGGCACCGCTGCGTCCACCATTTTTCTGTCCGATTATTGTTTTGTCCGGTTCATCAATTTATAGGTGTTATTTCGACTCCAGTATAATTTGATTAAATCATTCTTCTGTAGGTTGCGTAGTTAAGGTAGGAATAATTCATGACAGGAATATTAGAGACAAATACGATTCTTTATTTACCAGTCAAGCAAGATCAAGCATCGTAAGAAGTGGTAAACTGATTCTATCACGTTTTCAAACTAACGCGTCTTTTTCACATTATAGATTTGATCACAGTTACAAAATAAAAATTAAATTAATAAATTTATGTTAACAAATAATTATTGGTATACTAAAAAACATTTCTTAAGGCTATTTATCTAAATTAAAATTAAACATAATAATTATCTAATAACAAATTCTATTTTTTATATAATTTACAATTGTGTGTGCTATTGATAAGCCTTTGCTTAAATCAACAACACACTACCTTTGATTCGTGCTGCCATCTAGTTTTACGATGGATAATTTATTGTCCCAACAACTGTAATGAATTTTGCGGTCGATACCTCCTCGATACGGTCGTCTATGTTTGGTAAGGGGAAATATTCGTTCCGAATGATGGAATTAAGCCTCTTATAGTCCACGCAAGGACGAGGGTCCTTCCCTATGGCCTCTACTAAAATCATATTCGAAGTGTAGTCTGACTCTCTTATCTCTATGATCTTAAGGTCCAACATCCTTTTATTTTCTGCTTTCAGTATCTCATTCTGTCGCGAAGAAGTCCGGTATGGCGTGGATCTAACAGGCTGATTACTAATGAACTAGGGGGCCCGCCCCCTGCTCGCTAACGCTCGCCAACCCCCGGAGGATTGCTTCGCAATCCGCATTGGATCGCTGCGCGAACCAAAGCTCGCTTCGCTCGCATCAATAAAGACATGTGTCCTAGCAGAAGGAATTGTTTACAAAATATGATATTCCAAAAAAATACTTTTCAAATAAAAATTTTTTGCTGTTTTTCAGAAAAAATATATACCGGACCTCTAAAATCAGAATTCAAATGAAATCTTTGAGCAAATTTTGACTCGAAATGTGAGCGCTGATTTGGAAATTGAATACCCAGCATGTTGTTTGTATGTACATTTACCCCTAAACTTGATCCACCCACGCTTTTTCATTGAGTTTGTAGTCGAAAGTTGTAGTGCAAGCGTCTTGTTGAACTATAATTTTTGACCCTGAAAAGGACCGTTTTTTAAATGTCCTTGAAAAGATCCTCCGCTTTATTTGATTTCTATTATTAATTGCACAGCTCGACTAAAATTCATTTTTTTTTCAATGAAATTTCATCCGATAACGCTATAAATTCAATTGAAGCGCGAGGCTTCGTGATAAACAAACAATCGTACAATGTTGCCAAAACGCGATAACTAATAACGTCTTTTTTGTGAGCCACGTAAGAGAATTATATATATAGATTCCACGTCGTGCTCAATTAAATGGGTCCTTAACGGATTATTAGAGAATAATTTCTGGTGCGTATCCAGCAATTTTCCTAACTCGGAGATTTGCTCTGGAATGCACCTACCCTGCAACCCGCTATCACGGACGATATCAAATGTGTTAGGATTAGTGGCCGGATACGCAATCTCTAAGTCCGTCTCTTGACCGTCCTGAATACAGTCCTCACTTATCAGAAGATTCACAGTTTCTACGCTTTGATGATAAGGCTTGAGTAGATTAACGTGATAAATCTGAGATTTATTTTTCCCGGGCATCTGGACGATATAGTTTGTTTCCGACAACTGCCTCACTATCTCCAGGCCCAATCCACTGAACTACCATCTTATTCGGTTAATACGAAGCCAAAACCAAATTTCCAGGAATAAACTTACGCGTTACGGTTCTCTTATCATAATAGGTTTTACGTTTAATCCGTTCTCCAGCTTCCCTTTCAGATGCAAGTTCTTGGCATCTCTTTAGTCTATTGAGTAGTTTAAAGACGTACTCTGCAACTAATTCGCTTTCATCGGGTTTTTGTGTCCAGTGCTTGAATAAAATAGTTTCGGGCACTCTCAAATTATTTTCCGTGCACTAACTCAGAGGGGCCAAAACCCGTCGATTCGTGCTTCACGTTCCGTAGAACGAGAACGTCTGACGGTAAATGCTTTTCCCAATCCTCTCCCGACTCCAGACATATTACCTTTAATAACCTTTTAATAGTTCTGTGCCATCCCTTAAAACTATTCGATTGGCGTTGATGCACCGAACTGTGAGTTATATTAATGCCAAACCTTTCAAAAAGCGCAGTAGTTATGTTCCTTGTGAAACATGACCCATTATCACACTGTAAATCTCGCGGGTACGCCCACAGAGAACTAGTATACAGAGAGTTCACTGAAGGCATGACTTATAGCGCTCCAGTGGGGGATCCTGTCCCTAAATCTTGATAAAGAGCATACAGCTAATCATGAATTTGAAACAGATACTTCTACCAAGAAGGAAAGCGCAAAAAATGTTGAAGAGCTGGTGCTGGATACTATTCCAAAGAATTTAATTAGATTAACTAGAAATATTATTCTTTATTTAAAAACAATAAGGCGGTCATTTCTTGGACATCTAATGGTGAATTCATCCACAAGGGAAACCCAGTGAAAAGAACTAATATTGTTGATCTGATAGAACATTTAGAGCGAAGAAGAATGATAAATCAGTACGTAAATGAGCAAGAGCAGTTTGTAGCAGCCCTTAACGAAATAAACTTACACATGTTTTTTGTAAAAAATAAAATTTGCCGTGTGTGTGTGTGTGTGTGTGTGTGTGAAACAACAACTTGGATATTCTATAAAAAGAGATCGTCAGATATTCAGAATACACTAAAGCCCAAACGAAATTGTAATTGGATTCCTTTGTAAAACCTCAGTTATATATCCACCAATAAAAAAAAAACAGCTAATAATTGTGGTTTTTATTTTTTAATTTCAAGTATTTATATAAATTTATAGATATATTGCATACGATCTAGATCTCTACCACGCTTCACGCAATGGAACCTAACTGGAAAGCAGAGTTTATTCAGTTCTTATTTTCATTGATAATGGTAATTTTTGTTAACGTCGTAATAGCCCTTCAAGCGGCAAACCCGAGATAACTCGGAAAGCTTTTTTTACTGAAAACGGCAAGCTCGAGTTATCTCGGAAACCAAAAGGTCAACCCCGAGTATTCTCAAATGGTCGCTTTTTCGTCTCCTAGACCAGTGCTCCCCAACCTTTTTATCGCCGCGGACCGGATCAACGTTTGATCATTTTAACGCGGTCCGCTGAGAGGGGGGGGGACGTTGATTGTTTATATTTTAGATTGTTTTGATTTAAATTTTTAATTTGATTGTGTGTGTGTGCATTTAAACATGCCTTTAAAATAAAATACAGTTACACCAAAAAATGAATATAAAGTGATTTAACATTTTAACTCACTAGAACGCTAAATCAATGAGAACCCTGAGCTTGTTTCTTTGCGACGAGACGGTTTCATCTGGGGGTAATAGGAGACAATGACAACCGAAGTGTGTTGCTTATGTCCAGATTATACCGTTGTTTTGTTTTGGTTGCTGTCATTGCAGAAAACCCCGCTTCAGATAGGTTGTCGGAAATAGCAATAGGGATTTAAGTGCTGTGATGGCAATCTCAGGGTACCATGACTTTAATCCAGAACACCGGCAGAGTTGTTGTCTGGAACGTAATTTTAAGGCCGCCTTCATTTGCAATCTCCAGCTGTTGATCTTCTTCTTGCACAGACATGCTAGATTCGCCTGATTTGTTGACAAATGGGTCGCGGATCCATTCCTTACTAGTTCGTGGGTCTTTTGTGGTTGGGAAGTAGCGCTCGAACTTTTTTAAAAGCAAAGAAAGGTGAAAGTGCACCAACTGGGAGAATGAATGTTTAGACTCAGTCTTGACTAAAATCCCCACTAATGTCTGAAACATGTCCAAAATACCTCTGTTCAAGCGCCTTCCCCACAACTTCAGTTTTGCTTTAAATGCAGCTACTTTGTCTGCCAACTTGAAAACAATTGTCCCATTTGTCAAAATTGGAAAATAAAGACATACAGAATTCAGAAATCATAATTGAAGCTCTAGTAACAGAAAAGATTTCAAGTTCTGATTTACCGCCTCCTAATTTAAGTGGACATTTCATAGATAAAAACCGCACAAACCCGAGAGAAATACACCGCAGTAAATAAAATGGAAATAATTTAATGTTCCTTGGGCGGCCCGGTACCATTTGATCCACGGACCGGTACCGGTCCTGAGCCGGACCACATATCTTCAGCGCACACATTCCAGGGTCGACCACGTCCACGCCCTATCGTGTTCATCCTGGGCAGATAAGGGTTTTTCGGACGGCGTGTCACTAGGCCCACTTCTAATATTTCTCATTAGAGGCTTTCCCTAGCCTCGGCTAGAGTGCCTGAATTGGGAAGAGTGGCGACAATTGAGAGGAAAACTCGACTGCACAAGCGCAAAGACTCAATCGGGTTGCCAGGGAAAGAAAATTGTTCGTAAGATTTCGCCCTGCTTGGCATCTTTATCACCCCTTAGGCATCCTTTACGTTTATTTTATCGGTACCTTTTGTAATTGGTATTGCAAGGTTGATACAGAATTTTGAAATCAAGCAGGGTTGTTTGACATTTTTAAGGAGTCCAAAGAGGTTTAATAACATTTTCAAGTGTACGAAATGAAAAAGTTTATATCACTTTTTGATAATTTAAGAACTTAACAGTAACTGTGTGTTTCACACATTAATAATTTAAAGTTGTGTTTTTTCAAACCCAAATTACATATTTTTAAGGTGTGCAGTCTGCAAGAATTTCTGTATTCAATGAGTTTGAATGATGCTTTTCAAGTTTTAATTGCAATCTTGCGACAGAATGTTCGAAAGTGAAAAGTTGAAACAAAGATTAAGTTTTTAAGGAGTAAAATGTAAAAATAAGAAGTTTTAAAAGTATTTAAAAATTAAAATCAATTTAAGAAGTTTGACGGAATGATGTTATCACATGGAGCTCTTTTTATTTCCTTTAAGCTGCTTCTAATAAATACTTTTAGAAACTCAACACTCCCTTCTTTGCCTAGTAAACATAGCAATTTAAAATACTTAAATTTGTTTTAAACCGAGGAGGAAAAACTATTAATTTTTGAAAGGAAGATCTTAAGAAAAATATTTGGACCTACTCAAGAGAACAACGTGAGAAGGGTCCTTTACAACCACGAAATATACAAAAAATATGATAAATTCGGCGGGACCAACATAGTGAGAACAATTAAAGCGTCACGCATCAGATGGCTGGGCCATCTCTTTAGAAATCCCAATGCTGACCCTACTAAAAAAGTGACTTTTTCCAAAATTGAAGGGACAAGAAGAAAGGGACGACCACCTACTACCTTTCAAAGTATTTTTTTAAAGAAATGCATTTCTTATAAATCATAGGCCAACTATTCGTTTGAATTCTTCGGCGTGGAAAGTTACCTAGATTTTTTAATTTTTTAAAGTTGTTTAAATTCAACAGTATCCCTATCTAGTAATGCATTTGAATTTGATTTGCACTGATGCATTTATTTAATTTTGGAGGAAATTCTTTTGTAATACAACACAAATTGAACTTTTTTATTTCTATTATTTTTTTCTTAGTCAAAAGCAAAATGTTAATTCAGACTGCATTAGATTAAAAAAAATTTGCAGATTATAAGCAAATAACAATCTAAGCCAGAAAAATTAGATTGCAAAAGATATATATTGTATATCCAGAATAACATTTAAAAATGTTTCCTTCATTCCCCAAACTATGCGTTACCGACGAAAGTAAACATTGGCGATTAATATACAACGCCAAATGTAATTACACAGCCGTTACTCGCACTCTATTTACAACTTCCAAAATCTTGCATTTTGCAATAGTATGAAATAAAAAGAAAGATAAAATCAAGGTTTCAAAGTGATACATTCCTTTAATTGTCTAAATCCTGCTGTTTTCAAAGCACTTCTCTCGACTCACGTGTTACGCCTATGGGAACTTTTTACCAAACGCCCGAGGCGGTAAAATCTAGGTTTCCACCAATCAGATTTTGTCACTCAATTGACGCCACTCTCCCCATTCAGGCACTCTAGCCTCGGCTAATCCGCTGTGGGTTTTCAGTAACTCGGTACGGAGGGGTCTGCTAAACCTTACGGCAACAACCTCAGATATGAGCTTGTGACGACCAGGACTGCCTCGCGCTTGCCTGGCATACGAGTGCGAGTCGTGGGTTGCAGGTAACTACGGACTGGAACCTGGCCGTGTTGGAGGTGCCTCAGTCGGCCTCTGACTGGATTACACCATCCGAATGATGGGACGATTGGGAAATTTTCCCCACTTTTCTCATTATGGCTACAAACATAAGATCTATGATTTTGTGTGCCCAAAAGCCGAGATTATGCGATGTTGTTGCGGAGTGCGTGGCCGTGGCTGGAGGCCCAACTGCTAGCAGACCAGTTGAAGCAGAAGAAAGAGAGGTGACCCAAAAGTACGGGAAGGTCGTCCCCGAGGCCGAGGCCGTTGAGGGTAGAAACCAGCGCCACAAGTGGAAATTTTTCCAGTGGAACCTACGCCGAGAGGTAGCTGTGATGGGCGTTGTCACGAAAATGGCAACTGATGAGCGTGCGGATGTATTACTACTATCTGAACCGTACCTCAGCAGGGGTAAGCTAGCAGGTCTTCCCCTACGCTGGCGCTGCTCACATGCAAACGATGGCAGAGCGCTGATCGCTGTGGCCAATCATGACATCGACGTCTTTAATATCCTAGTGACCAAGAATATAGTAGCTACTGAGCTTTCTAACGGAACTGAGAAAATTGTGGTCGTTTCAGTCTATTTTCCGCCTCGCGCGCCAATTGATCCGTTTTTAACGGAACTATCGGAGGTGTTTACAAGGTGCAAAAGTAAGAGGATAATAGTCGGGGGCGACTTGAACCTCAAACATCCATTGTGGCATACGGGAGAGCCCAGTACTCCCAGTTCAGAGAACCTTGTTGCTTTGCTTAGTCAATTTGACATTGGTGTCCTGAATGACCCGGATTCACCGCCCACCTTCAATAATGGCCGCGGAACTAGCTGGATAGACGTAACGATGGCCTCAAGTGCAATCTTCGACCGGGTAATGAACTGGAAAGTGATCACTTTACCTAGTAGTGATCACGAACTAATCTCGTTCGACCTCCAGCAGGAACGAAGTCTCATTTCAGCTAATAAATTTTCACGACATCCTAGGAGAATCTCCAGGATGGTCCAGGCTCTCTCTAAGACTTTCCTTAGGGGAATACTCGAGCTCTCGGGTATTTCCCATAGAGACGAGCTTGATCGTTGCCTAGAGAACTTGACTCACTCAGTTCTGATGGCAAGTGAAAAATTTCTCGGAGTGCCCTTCTCTGGGAGAGACAGAAAGCCCTGGTGGGACGACGAGCTAACGGTTGCCCGGAAGAAGCACGCAGCTCTTAGACGAAGACTTCAAAATGCCTCCGAGACGGAGCGCGAGTCTTGGAAAATACAGTTTCGAAGGTCACAGGCAATGTTTAAAAGACTAGTCATTTGCAAAAAGCGTGCGTCATGGGAGAAGTACTGCCTTGACGCTGATATATCCAACCCATACACTTTACCTTATAAGTTGGCATCGGGCAAAGTTACGAGGCGCCAATCCATAGGCAGTATCAGAAAGGAAGATGGCACGACGACGGCGACACACGCGGAAACGATGGAACTACTTCTTCGTACGCACTTCCCATCCGACTCCGTCGGAGAATCTTCTGACCAAAGAACTTTGAGGGAAATTGTTAACAACTACCTCATGGAAGATGCGATTAAGGATCGACCATTCACGCTCCTAGAGGTCACGGGTGTCGTGAGATCCATTAAAAAGAAGAAAGCGGCTGGCCCAGACGAGATCTGCGGGGAAGTAATTAAAGAGATCCACCGCCAGTATCCGAGATTCACGTTGGACTTGTTCAACAAATGTCTGGAACTGGTTTACGTACCCAAGGCCTGGAAAAACGCCCGTGTAGTTTTCATTCCTAAACCCAATCGTGACGTAGCCGACGCCAAAGCCTATCGACCAATCTGTCTGCTGAGCACATTGGCGAAAGCTTATGACAAGCTAATAGCTAATCGTGTGAAACATTGGTTGCACATTAATGGCAAGCTTAACAAAAACCAACATGGTTTTAGAGCCGGGAAATCGTGCAATACAGCCCTTTTCGAGGTTCGGCAAGCCATTGCCAAGAGTCGAGAAGAGAAAAAACACGTCAGTTTAATCTCACTCGACGTCGAGGGCGCCTTCGACAATGTCTGGTGGCCTTCAGTGCTGGGTAGGCTGGTGGAAGCCAAGTGTCCAGTAAATCTCTATGCAGTGATTTACAACTTCCTCAGTGAAAGGACAGTCACCTATAAGTCGCATGGTTGCACGGTAGAAAGGACAACGGAGAGGGGCTGCCCGCAGGGTTCATGCAGTGGCCCTCTCCTGTGGAATCTAGTAGCGGACGGCTTTCTAGACCTCATTGGCGTGCCCAACAAGGGTTTACGCGGTGATATGATCGCTTACGCGGACGATTTTGTCCTAGTGGTCAAAGGGCGAAGCACCAAAGAACTCGAGAGAAGGGGAAACGCTGATATCAGGAGGATTGTTGAGCATGGGCTTTCTTACAAGCTTAAGTTCAACCCGACAAAGATTAAAGCGATAACCTACTTTCTTGGGCGAAGGGTTGGCCGAACTGAACCCAAGTTCAGCTGTGAAAATGTGGAAATTGAGAACGTGAAGGAGCTCAAAATTTTGGGACTCATTTGGGATCTTACCCTTAACTTCACAACCCATTTCCGGCTGGTGCGTACCAAGATCAGTAATCTGGTCTTTGCCCTGAGGAAGGTGGCGAGGAGACTGTACACTGAGCGTCCGTGGTTGTTGAAAAAACTATACCGCACAGTTATAGAGCCGACTGTTCTATATGGTATAGGAGCTTGGGGAGACCGTCTTAGCACTAAGCTAATAGGCAAAACTCTCGAGCGCATCCAGCGTCAAGCTCTCGTTTTAATGACTAGGTGCTACAGGACTGTAGCGACCCGGACAATGCAGGTGCTTGCAGGTGCTTTGCCGCTTGACTTAAGGGCTGGGTTACGTTATTGCCAATTCATCCTGTTCAAGGCTGGACGAGAGTTGGAGATCAATGGGGAAGTTTTTTTCCCACATGACATAGAGCAGAAGGTGAATGTTTTCACCCATCCAGCCGATCGCATATCTATTCCTTATGACAGCAGGAAGCCAAATTGTGCGGAGATGGAGATTTACACAGACGGGTCTGGGTTGAATGATAGGTATGGAGCTGCTTTCGTGGTAATGTACTTTGGTTGTATTGTCGAAGAACATACGTACCGGCTTGGTGACCAAGCAACAGTATACTTGGCAGAGCTTGCAGCTCTTGAAAAGGCGTACGAGTGGGTTCGGGACCGACCCCTGTACTCCGCCAACAAAACCACCCATATCTATTCGGACAGCCTCTCTTCGCTCATGGCGTTGAAGGACCCACTCTGCACTCTCCCTGTAGTGCAGAGAATCAAAACTCTGTACAAGGCGGTAACTAGCTACCAGGGTATCCAAATGCATTGGATAAAAGCTCACGTCGGTTTCACTGGTAATGAAGCGGCTGATACCGCGGCTAAAAAGGCCACCGACAAGAGCGAAGTGGAAATACACGTGCAGAGATCGTACTCTACTGTCAGCAACTGCCTCCTGCAGATCTTTATGGATCAATGGAAGTGGCGATGGAGTGGAGACTTGGTTGGCAGAGAAACTTATAAGTACCTCCCCGACCCTGACCTCAGAAGACACGTGTACCACCCGATTGCGACTCAACTGCTTACAGGTCATGGTCGCTTTCCGCAATACTTTAGACGTATGCGGCGACAAGGATCGGGCTTGTGTCAGTGTGGAGAAGTGGGGGATGTCTCTCACTATCTCCTCGACTGCAAACTTGTCAGAACTCTTAACCAAGACCTTGGCTGGCTGCGCTTCCGACCCCAAGACTTCACTACTCGCCCTGAGTGGTTCCAAGCAATCCTCCGCTTGGGAAACTATGTGACCAAAAGGCTGACGCCTCAAATTCCCCATCTAAGGTATCCTCTCCCACCATAGAAGTAAGTGAAATTCATTACTCTCTGTTTCTCCTACCGCCTTGGTAAACAGACACGAATCGAAGGCACTTGTGCTGGAAGCCTGTGGCTACCCCTTCATCGAAGGTCCCCTTGGCAGATGCCGGAGACTACCTTCCTCTCTTCATTTTATTCCTAATGCATGCTTTTTAGCAACTAGTGAAGGCCTCGTGCCAGAAGTTGCGGAAATGTATAATCTGTGATGCTTAACTCTGTGTTATCAGCAACAGATGAAAGTCTTGTACTGGAAGTTGCGAAAATGCATAACTCTATGTGGCAAACTGTATTTATGTAGCCAAAACTGTATTTCTGTGTGGTACTTGTACCTATGCCGCCTAGGCATACACACCCCTGAGAAGGTGTACACGCTACTGTCTGTTGGGGAAGTAGTCGTGGGTCAACCCGGACGGAAAGTTGGTGGTGGCTTTTAATGTCCGGGAAGACTGTCCGTAGGGATGATAGCAAGATGATGGGGCTGAGGACCCGAGATCCGGGCAAAAGGATCGGGGGAGGGCGCTGCGCACTTGGGGCGGTGTGCATCCTGAACCAAGTAATTGATAAACAGTTAGTAACTTGTTATCAGTTTACGTAGACAATGCTTGGAGTCCCTAAGTGGACGCGTGTTGGTTCCAAGGAATGAAGAGTGATGGCCCCCACCACTCGGACCGCGGCTCTCTCTGGAGTTGCAAGGGGACTCCATAACTCCGAAGATCATGGGCCTATCCGTGTAGGAGGAATATGTCAGTCTCTAAGTGGCGAAGCCGCTCTAGCCAGCAGGCTATCGGTTTGGGTCGTAGGAACTGGCACAGGGCGATGCCGCTGTTCCTGCGATCAAGTAGCGACAGGAACCTCCTTAGGTGCCACACGGAAACTAGCGGTGCCGGGACCACTCCCCGGCTGCCCTAGGCCAATACCTGTACGCTAACGAAATAAGGCTATCTGGCGGACGGCAAGGGTCTGCAAGACTCCATAGATGATGGTATCGGTTGCCCACGGTACCGGATAAACAGGATGTTGGGGCAGCCTGCTGTTCCGTTGGGCTACTCAGGAATGCCGATAGGTTCCTAGGAGATGCCTGGGTGTGCGCCTCTGACGCCCCTCGGCACGAATCTATGAAGAAAACTTTTCCGGCTCGAAACGGACCTAAGGTTGACTGATATCTTTGAGCCGGACCACATATCTTCAGCGCACACATTCCGGGGTCGACCACGTCCACGCCCTATCGTGTTCATCCTGGACAGAAAAGGGTTTTTCGGACGGCGTGTCACCAGGCCCACTTCTCCATTATCTCATTAGAGGCTTTCCCTAGCTTCGGCTAATCCGCTGTGGGTTTTCAGTAACTCGGTACGGAGGGGTCTGCTTCCATTCGAAGGAAGGAAGGTCCGCGGCCCGGGGGTTGGGGACCACTGCCCTAGACCACCCGTGTGTTCTTATGGGAGGGCGTGACTGGAGCCCTTTGTGTGACGCGTCCTGATGGGAACTTACGATAAGGTACTTACAATGCGTGTATTTGCCTTCGGCGTGTTAGAAAGAGTATCACAACATTTATGTCTCTTTTAAACTACACTTTCTAACTTCTTCGGGGAAAAGAAGTTGAATTGAAAATTTGGAACCACAATCTTGCTCTTCAAAACGACATTTAAAAATGCTTCATCTGAAGTACGATTAAGATTTACGAAGCTGACAAGAAAACAAAAAGTAATGAAGTAATAAGAATTCAGAGATATAGGTTTAGTATTTTTGCTGCAGTCAAAACCACGTGAGATTCTTTTTAAACTACGCACAGTTGTTCAATTTAATATATCATTACGTATTGAACACTTGATACGTACAATAATTGGCAGAGTTCAAATAGGTTTGGTGAAGCGGGCGACCTGCGAGCATCGATGCGATAACTAATTTGAAAATTTCAAAACTGTACTTTGCTACTTTCTCTCACATATTAATTGTCATTTCATAACCAACCCTTTGAAAATCATGATAAATAAAATATGTTTTGCAAACAAAAAGAAACTATGGGTTAAGACCTCCTCGTATGAATGCAATTAGCACAAATCAAAGTTTATTTTATTAAAGGGTAACGTGTATTTGTATATCTAGTTAGAGCAACTTCTAGATATTCCACTATCGAATGGGAGAATTTATACAGTCGTAATATACCTAGAACATCAATATACCAATCTTTTACTTTATGAAGGCGATGAGACGTCCCGCCGTCCTAAAATTGTAACCATTTACCAGTCTTGCACTAAATACCATATAGAAACTACTCTTAATTTATTTTTAAGAAACAAAATGTTCTGTTAACTCACATTCTTGAATGTCTGTAAAAGAAATTTAATCAATGTCTCACTGGAACACAGCGGTCTATTGGCGGCGGTCAGGGATCAAACCCAATGAGAGAGATCCTAGGACAACACCACGCGATTTTGATTCATGGTCAGATGACAGGTTCGCACCTGAGTTGGCACACCACGCTTACGCGAGGACATATGAGGCCACAACAGATTTAACGTGCACCAGCCTCTTTATATACGACAGTATTTGATTGGATTCGAACTCGCAACCCTCCGGTTGCGAATCTGTAACTCTTCTAACCGGACTACCGAGGTCCTTATTTAATCAAGGAACACTATGTATGTGCAGTCAATAATAAATTTGGTTGATGGGGTACTGAATGCCATATTCAGAATCCAATAAGTGAGTCGGAGTGATTGAACCAAAAAGTTGGTTCTTTACTTCTTTAAAATTCTTTAACACTACCATACAGGTAGCATGTCAGGCTGAAATTTTAAATCATCATAATTGTATATCTTTTCTTATTTTATATGTTAAACATTTAATTTAATTATAAACATTTCAAATAAGAAACAAAATATGTTTAATACACAAAATAATGTATAAAGGGGATAGACCATATATGTTACATAAATATAACATTAACTGGCCCAATGTACTTTATCTATCTTATTTCAACGGGTCAATTTGTTAACAGAAAAGAAGAATCATTCGTGTAATAGTCAGCCTTTTCGCTGACGTTTTGTAAATACAACAGTTAGGCCCCATTCACAAGAGGCGCGTTTGACGAGGCTATCAGGATCCCGCTCTTCAAGGTCCCATAGATAGATACTTGAATTAGAGGAAGAAATAAACATAATTTAATAGCGGGACTTTGCTAGCCTCGTCATACGCACGTTGAAACGCCTCATGTGAACGTGGCCTTAGACATACGATCTAAAATATTTTCCCTTAGGCCCAGTCATTGTCTCATATGTTTTATACTGATACGAAACATGTAACTATTAATTTTGATATAAAAGGGTTTTCAATAAGTCCGTGTCAATGAAAATCGAATCGGACAAATATACTCCTTTTCGATTTTCTTACTGCATAGAAGATGTACACATGTAACTTGAAAAGTAATAGAATAAAAAAACTGTTAATCTCTTGGATCTGTTCAATATTTGTTTGTGGCAACTGGAAGGACATACTAGTTAACTCCTGTTTTCGTTTGCAAACATTAAATTTCGCAATCAATGAACAGCTTTTAACTTTGCAATGAAAGGGTGATGGATCATTGCAGATATCTTTGCTTGACATTATTCATGACAAGTATCGTCTCTTATATACGTAGACTACTTTTACATTTTTTCCGACCTTTATTTAAGTTTTAAATATGCCATTGAAGATTTAGTAGTATATTCTAAATACAAAGCTGTGTGCATGAGTGTAAAAAAATTCCTATTATTGGTTATGTATGGATACGAGTGTAGGTATTCAACTAGTTACCACCGTCCCAGCCTAAGCCATTCGGTGTATTGAAACGTAATTTTGAACCACGGTCAGATAACGAGGCAACATCTCATCTGGCACCCTACTCTCCAAACTTCCATACCAACCCAACATGAGGACTTTGGGCCACGACAGATTTAAGGTGCACCAGCTGCCTCTACACCATACGCTATCAATGCCATGACCCGGATTCGAACCAGGAACCTTCCGATCTAGAGGCTAACACCTTAATCACCAGCCCAAAATTAATACTAGAAACATTGGCTAAATATTTATTTCAAGTTGCAGGTGTGCTGAGTCTCATTCTTTTGGTCTCTAGTGCAAGGCATTAGTGATGGGACGAAAATAAGTGATTTGTTCAATTGAGTCGTATATCGAATGAAGGTATTCAAACTAGTTACCACCGTCCCAGCCTAACCCATTCGGTGTATCACCACGTAATTTTGAACGATGACGAGGCAACATCTGAGCTGGCACCCCACTCTCCAAACTTCCACACCATCCCAACGTGAGGACTTTCGGCCACGACAGATTTAAGGTGCACCAGCCGCCTCTACACCATACGCTATCAATGCCATGACCCGGATTCGAACCAGGAACCTTCCGATCCAGAGGCTAACAATCGAATGAAAGTATATCGCAAGCTCTTATATGCTTGTGAAGACGCAAAATAAAATAATCTTCGTATCAGTTTTGTGAAACAGATACAACAAAAAGTGCAATCTGATAGAAAGAGTGTATACTGATAAATGTTATAGTATCAAAGTGTGATGCATTCTAGACAATCGATTCACACACTAACCGTCTCGACTGGGACTGGACATACCACTTACGGAGGCTCTGATGCAAATCAGCTAATCTCCTCATCGATATATCCCTAGGTTTTTCGCTTTTTTCCACTTGTTGCTTTGATAGATTCAAATGTCATTACCCGCTTCTCAGAAGGGAAGATTTCCCCTACAAAATTGGGCGTGAGGTTCATAAATGACATTTTCAACTGACCACCTACCGAGCCTAAACCACACCGTCCAGAGTAGTATTTTGAAATTAATAAAGAAAAATTCTGCTTTTATACAAAGCATGAGAACCATACGTGATAAAGAAGATATAACATATTTCCATCTGCATACTCAGATGTTGTCAGTTAACAAAAAGAAATACAATGGTTATTATGATAGTTAAAGAAAAAGGCATGTGTGTGACACAAGCAGCATACTTTTGTGTGAAGTTTGCAAGAGCTTCCCACTTTCAAAAATAGGAAGTGATAACTATTTTTGACAAAACGAAAGAAATTAGTTTAAATTCCTCTTCCTTTTTCTCAGAAAGCCATAAGGGGCCATATCAAGCGATCGATGTTGTTTTAGGTTTAAAACATTCAAATATCGGCTCGGTAAACGTGTTTCTGATAAACACAGATAAAAAGCGGCATTTTTTGTCATTTCATCTTTTCATATTTCAAAGAACTGAGAACGACTACAACCTTCGAAATGAGGAAAACATTTACAAACATTATGCAGTCCCGTGAAAATTTTAAAATGAATTGAAAAACATTCTTAGTTATTGTAATCTCATATTGTAGGTCAGTGATTCTCAACTTTTGTGAGGCCACGTAAATTGTGTTATATAACATGAGAAACCGGTTCCAACAAATTTACTCGTTTATATATTTGAAATTTTTTTAAGTGCATGTATTAAAGTTAAAATAAATATTAATTAGGGCATGGTCATAAGGAATGTTGATACATTTATGTATGCGATTTTACATTTAAATTAGTTGTCAATCATTGGACTAATGAAATATCGTAGTGTATTGTAGTTTTCACACACCAACATCATTAAAATAATTATTCTGATTTCCATACTCATTTTGATCACCAAATATTTATATTTGTTCGGTCATAAACATCTTTCATGCGAGATTTCTTAACACCAAAGTCAAACAAAATCCCTGCTCTCTTATTCATATTAAAATTACAATCTTTAGGCTTATTAGTTTAAAAATATCAGATCTCTCGAATTTTGAAACAAGAACTTGCACTACAATGGGAACTTGCGAGAAAACAGTATTCAGTATTATTAGATTTGAGAACAAAATAGACTATTTTTACCTTCCTTTTCAGTAGAAAAAAATTCGTTTTGCTTTCTTGGTCACTGATGTTTGTTATACAGATGTTATATAGACGTTCCGCGTCTGAGCATTTCGGCGTATTCACGAATATTCTCAGAATATTACCAATATAAATATTTTAAATTAAAAAAAACCTTAGGTATAAGAAATGACAAATCATTGGTTTAGGACTCAGTTAACAATGGTAGGTTCGGCACCGGACTGCGACCGCTTCATTTTCAGAAGAGAAACTGTCAAATGAATGACACTGAACACTTCGAAAAATCTGGTCCCAAATTTAGGTTTTATTATGAAAAACTATTTGAGGCTACGTGCAAACCATTATTACTGCCAATGTTAAAAAAATTATTTCAGAGGTTTCTCATTAAATTTGTATTAAAAATAATTTTTCGAAATCGTGATCAAGATTCCAATAGTCCCATACTTCGTTCTTTAAAAAGTTATTGGTATAAGTTGGTCAAACGCAGTTTACCGTATACTCAAGTTTCAGTCAGTTTTAAGTATGTGAACGTTTTTATGTGTACTCAATTTATCACTGAAAGGTGAACACTCAAAATCTGAAATCTTTGGGGAAATATTCTCTATTGAATGTTTATTCGACTCGTTTATGATCACGGTGATTATTCGTTTTTGATCACGGTGAACAATCACTTTAACTAATCAATAATTTAGGATTCATGCTTTCACGCACAAACGCTTGACACATCTTCAAACCGAGGAACTGAAAGAAGTGACATGAAAATGCGGGCACATGTTCTGTATGTTTCATTTTAAGGTTGATGGAGTTGGTACTTTGACGTCAGTTCATGACATAAGCTAATTGATAGTTGAATTTAGGTCTCACTGTGTGTCGACACCACGGACAGAGCTGGCGATCCACTTTCAAAACTTCCATACCACGTCAACTTGAGGACATTTAATGCCACTACAGATTTAACACGCACAAGCCTCGAAATACACAACGGTCTTCGGTTCGATTGAGTTTTGAACTCGTTATATATATATATATATATATATATATCCTCTTGTTACTAATCCTTGATTAACTACTGGGCTGCCGCCGTCTCCTTGACTAAATACTGGGCTACCGCCGTCCCCTTGAATAACTACTGAGCCACCCCGTTCCCTTGACAAACTACTGGGCTACTGCCGTACCTTTGATTAACTACTGGGCTACCGCCATCCTCTTGACTAACTACTGATCTACCACCCTCCCCTTGACTACCTACTGGGCTATGAGAGACGTTCATATCAATTGACTGCAGAGAGGTGTGTTAGATTCCACTAGCTTGGCACATGCAATCTTCGGTGTTTGTACTTACTGTTATCGGGGTGTTTATAGTTTAATGTATGGAATTAATTGTAATAGATTCGTTTGTTGAATCTTCAAGAGAAACCTAAATAAACGAAGATTATTTTAGTAGTCGTCATTTACTTCGGTGGCAGCTCACACACTCGCACAACCAAAACCGCCTTATAATCATTCGTTTTTTTTTTTTTTTATGAAACATCGATACTGGAATTTTCAATCAATTCTCAAGTAAATATAATTAACTACGCTTACAGGAAAACGCGCTGGTTGAAAGCCATTCATTAAAAGCTTAATGTATCTTGGGGGTTAGTTGGGGTTTAATGATGCAAGGGCCATATTTGATCATACTGCGACCGACTATATCAAATAATTTACCTATAACCAAGGTACGATTTACTAATGCAAAAGAGAGAAATGCACCCAGAAAGAACCAAATGTGCACCGTCAGCAACTCGCAGGTTGATATCCCAGTGGGCATAACCACTGAGCCACTATGGGCCCTTAATGTATTTTGGATTTAGAGCAGTGTTCGCAATGTCGAAATATGAAGGACTTCACTCGACCATGATTCTTATTTCATAGGCTTTATTGACGCATAAACATTTAAATATCAAAACAAATAACCTATAATAATTATACATTTCTTCGTCACTTTAAAATGCATCGACGTTTGTACATTTTAAACATAACAATGGAAATGAAAAGAAACTTTTAAATTTGTTAGCAATGAATTGTTTCAATTCTCTTAATTTAATTAAATAAATTTGAACAATCGCATAACTTTTCGATTGTTTACCACTCATTGTTGTAGGCAAACAAGATCGCTCACAGAAAGATTTATTTTTTTAACATTTTACGTCCGTCAAACTGCTAACAAGCGCCTATTAAAACTTTGATCAAGTGAGATTATACGGTTGATTAAACCGATTTTTTTTTGTCGTAGAGGAATATTCCGCTGCAATTTATAAAAAAACAGTACTTTTTAGTGCTAACTACGTCATTTTATATTGACATCTTATCGACATTACAAGATGTTCGACTGGATTAGGAAACAAATGTAAGTGTGAAAAGTATTTCTTAAATTATTTAATATTTTTACACATTTTATTTCACAGGGTGCTCAGAGTCGACAACACACTAATCATACCAACCATACTTTCTTTGTAGAAAACCAACCCAAAAGAGTGATTAGATTGGGTTCAGAGATGTGAATGATGGTTTAACACATACATTCGGATTTGTATGTATATCCATACAGTGCTTTACATTTCTCACAATTGGCTCCCAGGTACCGGAAACCCTAGACGCCAGATGATTTCGGCATTGAAATTCCAAATCACTGGAAGATACGTTATAGAATATTCGACGTGAATATCTCCAAAATGGACATCCAATAAAAATTTATTACATGAGGTTTATGGTTGTGTTTTTATGGAAAATCTAGTACTGTGATATTAGAGTGTGGTCAATTCTGACCATCCTTTACAAACATTACTTTCGCAAATTGTCTGTATTAACATTTATTTTCCTTTTCAATTAAAAAAATAATTGATTCTCACATGTTATTTTAGAAAGAAGTTTCGAAAAAAGAGAAGCAGAAAGAAGCAAGCCAAGAAGGAGGCTAAGAAGCAAAAGCAAGCAGAAAAGTTACGCCTTCAACGCGGTACCAACGAAGCACCTGATGCTGATTCACAGATCCGCAAGATCACAGCTTTGACTCACAGCTTTGTAAGAAGCGCTAAACGCCTTAAAAACCTAGCGGCCGCCCAACACAGCCCCATCCGTTTTTCCAACTGTACATTTCCCCTTAAGAGTAAAATTTTTTAGGTGTTTTATTCTTTAAACATCCCAAGGTTACTCTCTAGGTGTCTGGATGGGTTGGGGCAGAAGAGGGGCTTAATCACTTGGGTGTACTTTATGGACAAGTATTGCAATAAATCGACATCTTTTTCAATTCCAGAGTGAGCCTAATGACCTTATAAAAAATCCTCAGATTAGTTACCACTTCTTTTGAACCTCTTGAAGAAAACTTGTGATTTGCCTTGTTTTCTTACTGTTTATTCAAACGTTCATTTTATGTACTGTGCTTCGCTGGTTTATAGATGTGAAATCGGCATTAATACACGGGAGTCGTGTATCAAGATGTAATATGTATTACAAAAATGATTTCAAGTAAAAAGAACTGATAAATTATCTTATTCAATGCATAAGTTCTTTTTCTACACTGCTGGCCACCCAAACTGCTACACCAAGAAATACAAGAGTTATCACAACAAAATTTATTCTGTAGATAACATGTTGACCAAGTATCAAATGATTAAATTTATAGACTTATGTAAAGTGTGGTTACTGCCGAAATCAGTAGCCAGAGTAGCCGCCATTGTTGGAGATCACCGCTGCCACACGCCTAGGCATTGATTCAAAGAGACTTTGGATGTGTTCTTGGGATACAACAGACCAAGCAGCTTCCACACGTTGCCAAAGTTGATCTGGTGTGGCAGCTGGGGATGTAATCTGGGTCAATCGTTGAGCAACCATGGACCACATGTTTTCTATCGGCGAAAGATCCGGAGAGCGAGCTGGCCAGGGAAGCAATTCAATCTGGCGATTGACGAAGAACCCTTGGACAATGCGTGCCACGTGTGGTCGCGCATTATCCTATTGAAATATGGCTGTGGGCAAGCCCTGAAGGTAGGGAAGGACAAATGGTTCCAACACCTCGGAGATGTAACGCTGGCTGTTTAAAGTACCGGCAATGCTTACTAGAGGAGTGCGAGAGTGATATCCAATACCGCCCCATACCATAATACCCGGTGCAGGACCAGTGTGGCGGTGCATGACGCAACTGTTCAGCATCCTTTCTGCACGGTGTCTCCAAACTCGAATCCGACCATCGTGGTGTTGCAGACAGAAGCGTGACTCGTCAGTAAAGATAATTTCATTACATTCTGCTGTCCACATCCTTCTTTCATCGCACCATTGGCGGCGGAGACGTCTGTGGTTCTGCATGAAGAGTAAACGAAGCAATGGACGTCTTGCGGACAGACCACTCTGCTGTAAACGGCGTCGAATGGTACGCGCAGACACTGGATGATGCGTTACAGACTGAATGGTCTGTGCTATGGTTCGTGATGTGGCTGAGTGATCCGTCACTGTTATACGCACAATATGCCTGCCATCACGTGAAGTGGTGCACTGAGGTGTGGATGCGATCGAACACGTCGGTCCGTCGTACCCTCCTGCATCCAACGATCACATATCCGCATTACAGTTGTTTGGTTTCATCCAACACGACTACCGATTTCCCTGAAAGATAATCCACAACCTCGGTAGGCCACTATCCTTCCTCTGTCGAACTCGGATACTTGATCAAAAGATGATCGCTGTTTTCTACGAGGCATAACTGATCGTTTTTTTGAAAAAACCACAAGAAAAACACAATTGCCGTACTTGAAATCGTCGAAATCTCCAAGCCTTAAATAGCGCTTTGAAGTGGCGCCACAGGCGCGCGTGATGTGCGTGTGCGCTGAAATTCTAATCATTTGCATATCTCACCTCCGCTAATGCATGTTGCAAATTTCATATTATTTGCATGCTTCCTTCAGGGTGTTGCATTTACGGTGGCCAGCAGTGCATTTCTTAAAGGTCAGCAGAATAATCTGCTATCATATGGGTATACATCCCACTTCCCCTCTGATATCTCTAATAACTTTTGTCCTGGTGAAATATTTACCATTTATCTTCACTCAATCCCCCCTGGTTTATTTAGTGGGTGTGGATAACTAAAGCTATAGAAGAATTACCAGAGAAAATGGAATACTATAACAGATTCCTACTAAAACTTTTACCAAGACTGTTCCAAATATTTTTCTTTCAAGTCTTGCATAACTTCTTGCGTGTTGAGTGAGTAAAGCACTTAAGAAACAACACAGTAAACCCTCGTTATATTGAAATTTTGCTCTGGTTTTAATAGTCCCCTGATGAAATTCGATTAGTAGAAGCAGAGGACTAGATGCGTAGTACTTTAGGGCGACAAATACAGGGATCCCAAAGGCCAACGACTACAGGAGCAGCTTATGTCTAATAATATTATAAAAGGAAGTGTTTGATTGTTTGTTACTTGCACGCAAAGTCCTGACAAATCTATGGCGCTTACAGTTCTAGGATTTGGCACACAGGTAGTTCAATTTTTTTGTAATTTTAGGGTCGCGGAAAATTTTAAAATTCGATCTAGAACATTTTAAAATGAATTTAATAAAATTTTATTATTATTATTTTTTTTGGAATGGCAGCACCATAAACAGATGACTGATTCTAAATTTATTTTTCCATTTTCATTTTGCGCGGAAGAATGATTTTCCAGCAGAAGATAAAAAACAAAGTTTTAACTTTAGTTATGTAGTTCTTCTAGACCGCTAAAGGCAGAGAAAAAATTTCAACGGATTTGAAATCTGCAGGAAATTTCACATTAAATCGATACCTAAAATAGGATTTTCTTTAAATAAATAAATTTTTTAAACTGCATATCTTTAATATTTTTGCAAGAGAATGTGACGTCACGTCCCGTTCGTGTCCATTCGTATTCCAAAAATAAACAGATTACATTTCCAGCCCTTTTACAATTTCAGCGAAAGAAAGCAAATAAATAAAAAAAATTGGGACTGGCATTATTTTATTATTTTTTTGTAAAATCGGGATCGTTAAAGATAGATTACAAATTTCAACGGATTTGAAATCTGAGGAAAATTTGACAACAGATACATACCTTATACGTTTGGTTTTCTTTTAATAAATAATTTTTCAATGAAATATTTATATTGTTTGGTAACGAAGCAAACCACCACACGCAATGTGACCTCCAGGAAAGGAACTGTCACGGGCAACGTCCATTTGGTTTGCGAAGCAACCCAACACCACGGGCAATGTGACTCCCCCGAATAGAACTGTCACGAGCGACGCTCTTTTGGTTTGCAAAGCAAACCAACACCACGGGCAGCTCAGTTGTGGCTGTTATCCAATATGCTTCGAACTCCTATTTGGTTTGCAAAGCAAACCAATAACCCCACAAAAGCAACTGGCACAGGCAACGCCGCGCTAGCTAGCCACGTCGTGACTAGTCGGATATATTTATAACAAAGTTGAGTGTTTTCCATTTGGGAAACATTGGGACATAACCCTTTGCCTTACCCCTTTCATTCACTTTGTTTTTTCCCCTTAAAACTGCAGTCAAACTTAGGCAGTTTGTGCTTCTGATTTCGAAAATATAGACTAGTGTAAGAATTAACTGAGCAGTATGTGAGAATAATATGAGCATAAACTCTAAAGATATCTGGGACAAGTAAAAATAGTGAAAAGTGACACAACTCAAAATTGCATTTTTTGACTTGTGTCACTTTTTTTTGGCCGGGGTGCGATTTGTCAAACCCCAATATATATGAGTGTATACAGGCACTCCTCACTACATATATCTTTTTTTTTTTATTGGATCCTACTTTTTAAAAAATATGACAATTTTTCTAGTACAAAACTGATTTATTTTAGAGAACTTTAGTAAGTTCTTAGATTGTGATTTATATATACACTCTATAACAAAAAAATCGACGCACCAAGAAGGAGTTGTCCGATGGAGACAAAAATTGGTGGATAGGAAAATTATGTAAAGAATAGAAAATGATTAAATTTTCAGAACAATTGAATGATTTATTTCAGAGTTGCAGTAACGAGCTCAATAAGGTGTTGACCCGTCTCTAGCCTGGATGCAAGCTGCCACATGGCGTGGCATAGACCGATAAAGTTCCCGGATGGTCTTTTGCGGTATTTCTTTCCAAATTTGTTTCAACTGTCGGACTACGTCATCAACATTCCTTACCGGATACAGTCGCCTTCCCATCATATCCCAGACATGCTCGATGGGAGAGAGATCTGGTGATCTGGCTGGCCAAGGAAGTGTTTGACAAGCTTGAAGACAGTTCATAGCAACACGTGCCGTATGTGGTCTGGCACTGTCTTGTTGAAAAATAAGCCCAGGGTACTGCGAAAGGAACGGTAGCAAAACAGGTCTCAGAATGTCGTCAACGTACCGCTGTACAGTAAGTGTACCTCTAATGACGACCAAAGGGGTCCGGCTATCAAGGGAAATGGCACCCCAGACCATAACTCCTTGTTGAGGGCCCGTGTGGCGTGCAATAGTGAAAGCAGGATCGGCACGCTGCCCTGGGCTTCTCTAGACACGTCTTCGATGATCGTCAGGACACAGTTGGAAGCGGGATTCGTCGCTAAAGAGTATACGTCCCCAGTCAGCATCATTCTAGCCTGATCGAGCCAAGCACCACTGTAATCTGGCTCGACAGTGTGCAGGCGTGAGTGGCAGGTGGCGTAATGGTCGGTACGAGCGTAGATTTCGCTCTCTCAGCCGTCTGTGAATAGTCATGGTAGACACTCGTGTGTGGGTCGCACGACTGATGGTTGATAGCGATGAATCAGGCGCTGTGACAGCTGATCTGACAATCACTGTCCTCGCGATCTGTTGTGAACCTACGTCGACCGCTACCATCATGACGCTGAAATCTGCCATTGTCCACCCACTCTTGCCAGCATCTTCTAATCGCCGCATATCTTCGACTCACATGACATGCGATTCTCCGATTTGCCCAACCTGCCTCTTTCAATCCAATGATACAACCTCTTTCAAACTCTGAAAGTTGCTCGTAATGAGCTCGAATCCTGCGGCGAGGCATTTTTTCAGTCGTTGAAAGGTATCCTAAATCGCAATGCAGCAGAAATTTTTAACAACAGTTCAAGAACAACTCCTTGTATACATCTGCTGGATCAGCAGTTCCGATGCGCTGGAGATCGCACTATTCATTCATTGGACACCAAATTTTAATAATTTGCATATTTGGTCAAAACATTTTTGCATACGAAATTTCAATGCAATCGGATGATTCCTTCTTGGTGTGTCGATTTTTTATTATAGAGTGTAAATAGTACCCAATATTATATCAGACCCAAGTAAAAATATACACATTTTTAATATATACTTTAAATGAATGCAGTTCATACTCTCATCCTTATGAGATATTGATTGTCTTACAGTAAATAGATTCAAGTTGTCAATGTGATATGAATATGTATACCAATTATGTGAGTGACATCAACACCAATAGCTCTTTTCATCAATTCTGAAATGATAGTTGCCAAAGCTCACTTTATAAATACTTTAACCCATTTATATATATAATTTATATAAAAACAAAAATTTACTTATCTCAATATTTTTAGCTTCCCATTAGTTCATCACCAAAATGTTGGTCAAATAAGAAAAGTTTCAGTTCTCAACTTTTCAAAAATATTTTCTTTCATTCACGAATGTCATAAAATAGTTTTAAAAAATTTCAAAGAATATTTGATCATTTTGTAATTTGAATTATGAAGGGTAGCACATTAGCATTTAATTCATCTACTATTCCCAATTCGGTACGACTACAGTCTACGTTTATAGCGGTGGCAACGACCTTGGCAATTTTTTTTGGCGCACTTTTAAAGTCGCAAAGGCAAGAATTATTTCAAAAATAGTTTTCTGTTTACAACAGAAATGAAAGCTTGAAAACACATTTGAGAATGTTTTGAAAACTATATTTAAAAAAAATATACAATACTGGATAAAAATAAAAAAAATTTTAAAAGAAAAAAAAACAAGAAATAATACAACCTGATACGTCAGAACTGTTCCGGGGAAAAAATTATTAAAAAAGAAAATTTCTCAACTAGAGAAAAACAAATAAATGAACCAATGAAATCAAAGGAAAAAAATTAAAAGGACTAATGCAATCAAATTATATTTTAAAATTAAAGTAACCAATGGAATCAAAGAAAATATTTCAAACGACCAATGAAATCAAACGACTTTAACGGATTATGAAAGAACTTTCTGAAAAATCAAAATGAAAATTTAAAGTTTCTGTTTGCCGCGGTTGCCATAAAAACTACAATAATCGTAAATACAGATGGGTTGCCTCACCCTAGGTTGCCTTAACCTACCGTAAACAGGGCTGTAGTGCAGAGTATACGCAGTATACTCTCTGCTTTTTCTTAAAAACTGCGTACACGCTTTGCTTTTCCAAGAAAACATCGTGCGAAATATCACGTGTGAAACGCAGATAGTTGTATAAGCAAAAGAAAATTAGAGTGCCTTATAATAAGAGTGGCGACATACGGGAAACACTTTCTGATTGGCTTAGAGACCTTTTCTACTGCCCGAGGCGGTCTTTTCCTAGCTCCCGTAGACTTAACATGGGAACTTTTTGTGTGTTCGAGAAAAACGTGTGTACATTAAATAAAAAAGAAAATATAGCTTATTCATGTTCCATTTCGTGTTCTAGAATGTTTATTTATTATTATTTTAGTGTTTTGTCAGTAAAAATTTGAAGACTTTTTAAGAAAATAGCTTTTTTTGAACAACGTGGCGTTTCCCGCAATCTAAGTTAGCGCGTTGTATAATCCATCTCATCAAATACGCATGTAATTGAGCGTTTATATGATACATTTATACCGAATGTATCCATATTATAACAATCATATGCTTTTTGTTCTTGAAATGATATATTAATTCGCCCGGCAACCTTCTTTGAGACGATTCTGGTAGAAAAATGGCCTCCGCTCATGCGCAATAGGCCAAATTTGGTCCCTTGTCACCACTCTTATTATATAGGCACTCTAAAGAAAATATTCTATTTCAAGATATAACCTTGGTGCATAATTCCATAATCATACCTATTTATCAAAAGCAATTCATTTAAAGTATTGCCGTTAAATGAAATCCAGACTTTGTTCTGTTGTTAATGAAGAAAATTGTCAATTTTTAAAGGACTTATCCATGCTTGATCCAGAAAATATAAATACAGAGGATATTCGTCATGGAGAAAAGAAGGTAAAAAGGATCTGTCGACATTTTGGTCTAAATGAAAGGTGCACTATTCAGGGTTTGAGACCAATGAAAACGCCCAAGTTGTTCCAGAAAAATTAGTCTTTAAAAACAATTGAAATATTATCATGTTCCACGACCGAGTGCTAGCGCGGGTTTAGTTTAATGAAAAACAGAGGGTAACTGATTTGAGATAATCTTTATTAATTTCAAACGTCTCCAATCAAATGTTTATTAATGAAAATGGACCACCTATAGAACACTTTCAATCGGAAAAAAATTTGTAAAATTTTTGCTTGGCCAATCATTGCTCTTCAGTAGACAATAGATCAAGAGTATGCGCAACAAAAAGAGACAAAGAGACGGATTTCTCTTGTCAAGCAGTTTGGAAAATATTTTTATGAAAATAATAAGGGTAGGCCTTGAAATGTGTTAAAAAAAATTTCATACCCTACTTTATATATGTTTAATTATTTTTCTTAACATTTCCTGTAATTATTTTATATTACATAGTTAAATATTAATAGTGATATTTTCAAATTTGAATATTACTCGATGTTAGTCTTCATATTTTGCATTGAACAAATACAGTAAACTCCCAATAATTCGAATCCTCGAACTCGAATTTCTGCTTAAGTCGAGTTTCTTCAAAAGTTCCACAGTTCCTTTCCTGTAACGTAAAATTTGTCTGGGCTTTTTTTTCTCTCCATAATTTGAACTTTGATTAATTCGAACATATTCCCTGGTCCTTTGAGTATACAACCTATGGACGCCGGGAGGAGGGGGGCAAGGGGGCGATCAAGCCCCTGGCTTATGAATTTCCTATATATATATATATATATTCACATTTGGTTTGCGATGCAATGGGAATTCGTAGCCTACTGGATAACAGTCATCACGGGGAAGAACTATATAACTCCAGTTAAAACTTTGTTTTTTATCGTCCAATGAAAAATCATTCCTTCGTGAAATGAAACAACGGAAACGAAAAAAAATTTAGAACCTTTGATATTTTATGCTGTTGACATTCTAAGGAAAATAATAATAATTAACTGTCATTAAATTAGTTTATAATATTCTAGATTGAATTTTAAAATTCGGGTCTCGTAAAAAAATTCGGACTACCAGTGTACCAAATACCATTACTGTAAGAGCTATAGATTCGTCAGTAACTTGCACATAACAAACAGACAGTCAAACACTTACCTTTATAATAGTAGATATGTATTTGCGTGTGTGCACATGTTATTTGCTTCCCGTAGAAAGTGTAAGTAGTAAGTATATGTTTTACCATGGAAAAAATTCTGCGGGCGCCCATGGTATACCCTGGTTGTTTTTTTTTACGACTACAGCACTGACCGTAAATCGCTACTATAAGTGCGTCAAAAAAAAATTGCCAAGGCCGTTGCCACAGCAATAAACGTAGACTGTAGCTGTATCTTCCAACTTTTTCCAAAAAAAGTGCTGCCGACCAACCGGTATAGTGGTTAAGGTGTTAGTCTCTAGATCGGAAGGTTCCTGGTTCGAATCCGGGTCCGGGCATGGATATTTGTAAACGTATGGTGTAGAGGCGGCTGGTGCACCTTAAATCTGTCGTGGCCGAAAGTCCTCACGTTGGGTTGGCGTGGAAGTTTGGAGAGTGGGGTGCCAGTTCAGGTGTTGCTTTGTCATCTGACCGTGGTTCAAAATTACGAGGTGATGTCCTCGGATCTTTCCCTTAAGGGACTGATCCCGGACCGTCGTCAATACCCCTCTGTATTGCTCTAGTATGACGTTAACTAAAAATTACCTACCTTACATTACCAAAAAAGTGCTGCCTTATGCAGTTGATGAGTGAGCAAAAGTTTTAAAAATTTTTTTCGATGTTTATTTACTTATTAAAGCGTGCGGTGGTTGCTCTAGTCGTAACGATTTTTACCACTCCTTCAATTATGTATCCACTTTAATAAATTTTTTTATTTAAATTTTGTGTTTTAGTACTTTCTTACTTTGCAAATGAGAATCGATGAACATAAAGACAGAAGTTAAAAAGTCGTTATTGGTGCAAAATTTAAAAAACGAAAACATTTTCCTCATAATTGTGATCACGGACTAAATACTCTGTGATTGTGACTGAAATCTTGAGTTAATAAACAATAAAGTTACAAAAATAAACAAGAATCCGTCTGCTACTCTGCGTCTGCTATAGAGGCCGTCGAGATATATTCTACTACATTTCGGCAGAATTTGAAGCCGGCGTGGAGCTTTGCTTTATTTTGTCTTGGTGATTGTAGTTCCTTTTTTTTCACCGGTTTTATAAATCCCATTTAACGCAGAAGAGAAAACCGAAAACATTGCGTAACTAAAAAACTAAGAATATTACTAGTATGTGTATCAATTCGACCCTCAAATTTTTGTACGTTGGTAGCCTCTTCAGTCCTATCAGCAAACAGTGGGTTTCAAGTCGCCTCGGAATTTATAAGTATTCATAAATTTTACAAAAAGGTCTGACTTGAAATTCATCCTCATAAACTCAAATTTTGCCTATTAAATCAATGGAATAATTATGAAATCTTTCTCTGATGCTGCATAACCTATAATTCCAGCAACACGAATAGATTCAGCCTCTGTTTAAGGCGTAAAATTATAGAAAAAGTAATAGTTAATTTTCAAACTATTAGTCAGGTGCTTATGCGGATTTTTTTTATTTAAAGGTAAATCCTCAATTTTTTTTATGGAACTAGATCAGTGATTCTCAAATTTTTGTTCTGCACAAATCCGCTGAATATGTGAATGCAACCCGCCTCCCCTTGTGTAAGCAAAACTGCTTGTAACCATAAGACTTGAATTTTAAAGAAATTTCACTGGAGTTAATTTGCTATTGCACATGAAAGAATTTAGAACTTAATTTTTTTAAGATAATTAGAATGCGTAAAATGTAAATTTTGATATTTGATAGCTTTAAAATTTTCATCTTAAAGTTCATATTAATTACAGGACTTGTAATTGACCATCCTTGTCCAGTATGGTACTACCAGCCAGTAATTTCTCAGATAGTGCTAAGTTTTGATGAAACAATTTCTCTAGAGTTAATTTGCAACTGAACTTTTGTACTTAGTACCGTGTAATGGTGGTGGTTAAAATGAGCCATAGTACAATTTATTATATTTATTGCAATGTAAGGGAGAAAAACAATACCAAGACAAATAATACAAGGGGAAAGTGCAATATAAGGGTGAAAAATAAGCTAAAAGTATTTTATTGTAATGCTCGCAGTGTGAGAAATAAAATGGTTGAGCTCAAGGGAATTGCACAAGCAGAGGATATAGATATCATTGGGATTACTGAAAGTTGGGCAAGCAGTGAAGATGCAAAAATTTTAGAATTAAGTGGATTCACAATGTTTAGGGAGGACAGAGAGAATAGGAAAGGGGGTGGGGTTTTGATTTATGTGAGAGAATTCTTAAACTGTACGGAAATAAAGTTAAATAGTAAAACTGAGGGTATAGAATCAGTCTGGGTGAAACTGAATACAGACAAAGGCAAAGGACTAATTCTGGGTAATATATATAGACCTCCTGTTTGTAGTGAAGAGCAGGAAAAGGGCATGTGCAATCTGATAAACGAAGCATGTCAAAAAGGAGAATTAATTTTAATGGGGGACTATAACTATCCAAATATTGACTGGACAAACAATCTAGCTACAAATGGGAAAGGGGCAGAATTTTTGGAAGTGATACAGGATTGTTTTTTGTACCAGATGGTGTATGAGAATACTAGGGACAATGCAATATTGGATTTGATTTTTAGCAATGATGAGGATAGGGTGCAGGATTTGGTTATAGGTGAGCCACTGGGAGAAAGTGATCATAGAAGTATCAGATTAAGTATAAATTTTCAGTCAGCATACACAATCAATAGTAGAATAATTCCAAATTTCAGAAAGGTAAATTTTCATAAGATAAGGGAAGAGTTAAAGGAAACATTCAAAGGGGGATTATTAGCACTGCATCATTCTGAACAATGGGAGGAATTCAAGAATAAGTTAGACATGGTGTTAAAAAAACATGTAACGTTCAGGAAAAAAGGAAAATCTAGAAAATTGCTCCCTATGTGGTTTTCAGGGGAAACACACAAAGCTTTAAAATTAAAACAAAGAACATACAGGGTATATAAAAGCACTGGTAACGACAGGGACATGGAGGCATATCAGAAAGCCAGAAAGGAGTTTAAAATTATTAGTCGGAAGCAAAAGGTGTCCTTGGAGGAAAAATTAGCAAGGGAAATAAATATAAACCCAAAAGAATTTTTTGCATATGCAAGTGGTAAAAATAAATTTAGCACTACACTGGGACCGTTAGAGGGGAAGGGAGGTGAATTAATTCAAGACGAGGTGGGAATGGCAAACGTGTTAAATGACTTTTTTCTGGGGGTTTTCAATGGTAACTATAGTTTAAAAAAGGATCCCAAGGATGGAGCCTTTGCAGGGGGTATAATTAAAGAATGCAAATTCAACAGGGAAGAAATAGTACATTAGTTGAAAAGAATTAAGCCATCTAAAGACCCAGGGTCAGACGATATTTATCCGAGAGTACTAGTGGAATGCGCGGAAGAACTGGGGGAAGTAATTCACACGATATTTAATTCAACATATAGCACAGGTTGGGTGCCAATGGATTGGAAGTTGGCCAACATAACTCCAATTTTCAAAAAGGGAATACAAAGTGATCCGGGCAACTATAGACCAGTAAGTCTAACATCAGTAATTTGCAAAATATTTGAATCTCTGTTAAAAAAGCATATAATGTTATACTTGGAGGAGGGGGGACTGTTATCAGAGAATCAGTATGGGTTTAGGAAGGGCAGATCCTGCTCTACAAACCTTTTGAAGTTCTATGAAAAAATTACTGAGGAGCTGGATAATAAGAGCAGTGTGGATATCATGTACATAGATTTTCAAAAGGCTTTTGATAAAGTACCTCATGAGGCATTACTGTTTAAATTGGAAAGGCTGGGGATTCAGGGAAAAACATTAATATGGATAAAGAATTGGTTATTGGGTAGAAAGCAGAGAGTGCAGGTAAAAGGAAATTATTCACAGTGGATAGAAGTTATAAGTGGGGTGCCTCAGGGATCAGTTTTGGGACCAATTTTATTTATAATTTTCATAGATGATATAGGTCAGGGGATCAAGAATAGAATCAGTATATTTGCAGATGACTTAAAAATATGGGGGACAGTGGATACCAAGTTACAGATAGGAAATTTACAAGGAGATTTTGATAAGATATCCGAATGGGCTGTAAAATGGGGTATGTCATTTAATGTAGGGAAATGTCAAGTTCTGCATATGGGTTACAGGAACAGTGGAGCCGAGTACTCTCTGCAGGGAGTAAAGGTAAAGGAGGGAGAAACAGTCAAGGATCTTGGGGTGATAATTCACAGGGATTTTAAAATGGGTCACCAATGTTCAGCTGCGGGTAAAAAGGCTAATAGGTTATTGGGGTATATTAAAAAGACTGTAACTTCAAGGGATAAGAATATAATCTTGCCATTATATAAGGGTTTAGTAAGACCACATCTAGAATATGCTGTACAATTCTGGGCTCCATATATGAGAAAGGACATAGAATCAATTGAAAGGGTTCAGCACAGAGCTACAAAAATAATAAAGGGGCTAGCAAATTTAGACTATAATGAACGTTTAAGTAAGCTAAACATGTATACACTGGAAAGAAGAAGGAGGGGGGATTTGATTCAGCTTTTCAAGTTTGTAAAACAAGGGGACACAGAGGGCTTAAATTTCAATAGGGATAACAGAACAAGGGGCCATGGGTATAAATTGAATAAGACACATTTTAATCGGGATTTAAGGAAAAACTACTACTTTAATAGGGTAATAGACAGTTGGAACGCATTGCCAGAAAATATAGTTAATTCAAAGGGAGTGTACGAATTTAAGACACAATTGGATAGTCAGTGGGAATTGGAGAATTCATAAACAAAGGACCAGCCTTGTTGGGCTTGAGCCTGTAGCTGGTCGTCAATATTTGTATTTGTATATTTGAGAGTTTTAGAATTTTTAACTCGAAGTTCATAAAGACTGAACCAGTAACCTCTCATCTTTTAACTGACTACCACTCAACCAGTAATAGACCACAATCCATCCGGTCATTGACCAGTATTTATTTTACAATAAAATTTAAATTGAAACATTTGCAAATATTTTTACGATTACACATATATTTGTATGAAATATAGATAGAATAAACATTTTTTTACATGATAGTTTAAATTAAAACTTAGTTAACGAACACAAATTATTGAAAATTAACTACTACTAATATTTAGTTTCTACTAATATTTAATGGTCTAGGAGACAGAAAAAAGAACTACATAACAAAAGGAAAATTTTGTTTTTTATTGTATGCAAAATGAAAACTGAAATGGAAAAAATAAATTTGGAATCTGTCATATCTTTATGCTTTTGCCATTCCAAAGAAAACAATAATATTAAATTTCATTAAATTCATTTTAAAATGTTCTAGATTAAATTTTAAAATTTGGGCTGGACTACAAAATTGCAAAATATTTAGACTACCTGTGTGCTAAATTTCATTATTGTTTGTGCCATAGATTCGTCAGGACACGGCGAATACCCAATGCACATACTTTGTTTTATAATAGTAAAGATATGTCTAATATACTAGCCCGGCTTTGCCCGTGATGTAAGGTATTAATCTGGTGTAAAATTTCCCCCAGATTTCAAATCTGTTGAAATTTTCAATCTGTCTTTAGCAATTCTGATTTTATAAAAAAAACTTAACAATCCCAGTTAATATGTTTTTTATTTCTTGCTCTCATTCGCCGAAAAGTTTACAGAAAATGTAATCTGTTTCTTTTATTTAACGCGTATGACAGAATATGCAATCTTTTTTTTTTTGGAAAGAGAAAGTTCACGTGATGTCACAATCTCTTGCGAAAATATAAAAGGACACGTGGGTAGAAAAAGTTCATTTTAAGGGGTTTCTTCTTTTGTCTGGATGAAATGCGTTTGAAGAACCAGGTAGAGAACAAAACTATTAAATTAATTTTAAAAACTTCTAGATTAAATTTTAATATTTGGCCGTGACCCAAAAATTGCAAAAAATTTGAACTACCTGTTTGCCAAATCTCATTGCTGTAAGTGCCATTGATCGTCAGGTTTTTGCGGCCGCGAAACAGACAGACAGACAAACAAACACTTCCATTTATAATAATAGAGAAAAGACATGTCGGTCTATCATGTTTGACGTCAGGACATGCAAAGTCCTGACGAATCTATGGTGCTTACAGTAATGGGATTTGGCACACAAGTAGTCCAAATGTTTTGCAATTTTGGGGTCCTGACGAATTTTAAAATTTAATCTAGTATATTTTAAAATTAATTAAATTATTAATGTTTTCCTTGGAATAGCAACAGCATAAAAGATATGATTCTAAATTTATTGTTTTTGTTTTAATTTTGCACTGAGGAATGATTTTCAAGCAGACATAAAAACAAAGTTTTAACTTTAGTTATGTAGTTCTTTTTTCTATCTTCCAGATTGTTCAAGATAGAGTAAAAATTTGAACGGATTTGAAATCTGCAGAAAATTTCACATCGGATTGATACCTAAAAATATGAGTTTCTTTTTAAAAAAAATTTTAATTGAGTATCTTTTATATTTTTGCAAGAGAATGTGATATCATGCCAACATTCGCATTCCAAAAATAAACAGATTACATTTCCTGCTCTTGTACAATTTCAGCAAATGAAAGCAAAAAATGAAAAATATTTCGGCTGGTTTTGTTTAGTTCTTTTTTGTAAAATCAGAAAAAAGACATCATATAGATACTTTATACATTTGATTTTCTTTTATTAAGTAATTTTTTAATTAAATATTTATATTATCGCAAGAGATTGTGATGTCCAGCCGATTTCCCATTTGGTTTCTTCACAAACCAACACCACTGGAAAATCTGTTATGGCTGTTATGCAATAGGCTACCAATTCCCATTTGGTTTGCAAAACAAACCATCACGACGGGCAACTCCAGCTGCCATCCAATAGGGTACAAATTCCCATTTGGTTTGTGAAGCAACCAATAACCCTACAAAAGCAACTGGTTCGGGCTAGCGAAGTGGCTAGTATATATATTTTATAAACTAGTTAATATTGCTATAATATTTAAGAATCATTGCTTCTGAATTTGTCTTCAGTGCGTCATCACCTATTCCAGTAATTGACCAGTGGTCAATTTCTGGAAGGCATGCAGTTTTGTTCTACTAGTGTCCACAACGTTAAGACTTAAAATTAATTTAATGTCATAAATATTATGGTCAAGTAGAATAAAACTGCCTATGTTTCAGTAATTATCAAAAATATTTTCAAAATAAAAATTGTCTCAATTTTTTCCAAATCCCTAGAATATTTTCTATGTAAAAAGTACTATCTGAAGCTAATTTAATCGTTCAATCAAAATTTTGTTTATCTTGCAGGTAAATTGTATGTATACTGAAATTCCAGGAAAAGTGATAAAAACGAGCCTTGCAAAACACATAGTTTCACTGCCTATGCACATCATTGGTTGCATCTGCCAGTGTATGTATAAAGCAATAGGCATCTGGTAGCAAGTAGAGCTTTTCCTGCCATGAAAATGGCGACAAGTTATTACGATTTAAGCAATTTTCAATGCAGTTTGATAAATGGAGCTTGTGATATGGGTCAGCATTTCATAGGAAGAGGATTTCCACACACTACAATTTCAAGGATAAATAAACACAATTTCCATTAACATGAAATAGAAAAGGGGGCAAGTAAATTGGGCTCCTCTGAAATTCTTTTCTGTGAACATAAGCCTTATCTTGTTCCAATCGTATCTAAAATAAGACAAACAAGTTCACAGTAAACTTCAATGCTCTCACTAGAGCTTGCTTTATGAAATGTATGTAAACTATTTGCATCATGTAATCTCGAGTATTGCATTTTCAGTATTGCCAGTAACAATGCATCAGTGGTTGACAGCTTCCTTGAAAAAAGCCACCAGGTCTCCTGCCATATGTGCTTCTGTCAACAATTTCTTAAAGTATTTCTTCACATTATATTATATATACTCTTATAGCATGTTATGTTTCTTAAAAATTAGTGTTTCAATTTTTTCTATTTAATTTTGTTTCTTTACTTGCTGTAGAGCTGTTGTTTATTTAGGGGACCCCTTTTTCTGTCCCTTTTCCCCAGGCATTCCGAACCATTTTTCTTGGGGAGAGTGACACACCGCAAGCAGCATGATGCATTTCTGTATCCTACATCATTGGGAAATAAATGCACTCATGCTCATAAATTAAGGATATTAACAGTTTGTTCAAATAAAGCTACAAAAGTGATGAAAACCTAAAGCCTTTGTACTAAACAAAAGGTACAATACAAAAAATAGGGTTACATCTTCCGTACAATTTATAGGAAAGTTAATAGATTATATGTTTGCTAGATAAAAGAACGTCTGGGCAAGCTAAGCACCAAATTATCTAGCTGGTCTTGGCGAAGGCGATCACACTCATCAATCAATGCTCTTCGAAGTTCTGTAATAGACTGATGAGGTGGATTACAAGCTACAGTTGGTCGACTGAACAATGGGGGGGGGGGAGAACGCGACCCATTCCAAACGGGTGATATCCCCTTCAAGGAATTCGTTCACGATCTTTGTACAGTGAGGAGAGGCATTGTCATCCTTAAGGATAAAATCTGGGTCCATTGCACCCCTGAACAATGCACACATTGTTGCAGAATGATATCCTGATAAATAGGGCATGCCATGGTTCCGTTTTGGACATAGAGATCTGTTCGAGAACCCAGGATACTGCTACCCCAAAACGAGAAGTCCAACACTACAGTAACGTTTGTGTTCAATGATATTTTCATGGTTGTAACAGGTCCCTGGTGCTCTCCATATGAAGATACTTTGCGAGTCCAATTGCATTGAAAACCGGGATTCGTTGGAAAAAGGCACAGCAATACTGTGAAGGTGTCCAGTTAACATGTTCTCTGCACCAGGCTAACTAGCATTGGTAGTGAGCTGCCATGAGTGGAACACATGTGACAGGCCTGCGGGTATATAGGCCATACTGTTTTCTTAACGTCTGTACACAGTATGCATCGAAACTGTGGTACCCGTGGCTGCCAACAGCTGTCGTAACAGTTCTGATGCTGTACTGTGCCTGCTTCTTAAGGCAGTTATTGCTAAATACTGATCATCTTGCGACATTGTAACCCATGGACAGCCTGAAACATCTACTTACTTTCCCATCCTTTTGGAACCGCTTCCAAAGCCTAGATACGGCACTCTGCGTTATTTCGAGTACCTTGTATACTTCTTTCTGCATGTGGCCACAAACAATCATCCAGATCTGTCCTCCAAGTCATAGCTATTCGGTTATGGCACTGTTAGGCTTATATACAGGTAGTAGATGACACTGTTTCACGACTACTATTATACACTCCACTGACTGGTCGGTTCCTTTTGATGTCCTGTCAGCGCCATCTGGTTGGCTTATTTCAACTTAAAACACAAGCATATTATTCCTGAGGATATGTGATTATTAGGGCAACTCTTTTGTTGCATTAAAAATGGGAAAAGTTGCATTTATTTTTTTCACTAAAATCTAAAATAAATTATTAGTAAAAAAAGGAAAAAATTCAAAGTCTATTTGTGCATTATTAAATGCAAAATAACGTTGATATCGTTGAACAGTCAATCCTTGGTCAGTAATTTCTTTAACATTGAAAAACTGTGCTCAACAGAGACTGATGTTGCCTGACATTGTTGCATTGGACTTTTTCTGCAGTTGTGAAACAAGTGTACCACTCAAGTAACTTGGAGCAATCGCGGATAAAGCACCTTAAATGTGATTCCAGCCGCAGTCATATAATATGCTGTATCGGATAGCAGAAGCACAAAATCCTTTCGCTCAACGTTCAGAAATTTTAAAACGTCATCTACAAGAAAACAACATATTGATGATCGAAACTCACTTCGCAAACTCTGCAGTCGATTACGCAAGTTGGCTCTAGATTATCATGAGTGCCAACCAATGTGTTAAAGTACTTCTTGCTATTTATTTCAACATATGTGATTGAAGGGTTGAATCAGAGGGCAAAAAATTAAATAATCATTTCATATTAATTAATTTTAAGCTAAATTGTAAAAAAGTTGCAATTATGCAAAAAGTTGCATTTATGTTGCAGTTATAACTCACTTACAATACACCCCATGTAGGAGGAATTTTGTTTTTAATACTTTACATAAAGCGTAGAACGTGTGAAAAAAAGTTACATTTTTTGCAAAAAGTTGCCCTAGTGATTATCCTCTAGGGCAGTGTTTCCCAAAGTGTGGTACATGTACCCACAGGGGTACGCGTTGCACTGGAGTTTGGTGGACTGATTATCTGATATTTCTCAAAGTCGTTATTATGCATTGCAAGTCGATGAGTCCACTGATATTGCGAATTTTGCAAATTTTATGGCGTTTGCTAGATACGAAAAAAATCAAGAAATTCACGATGACTTTTTATTTTGCCAGCCTTTATTAGGTCACACAACAGGAGAAGATATATTTATGTTATGAAAAAATTTATGCAAGAGACCAAAATTGATTGGAATAGATGTGTTGGAATAAGCACAGATGGAGCAAAAAGTATGGTCGGAATTAATAAAGGACTCATTGCAAGAATTCAAAATGTTGCCCCAAATGTCATATTCACACATTGTTGCATACACACAGAGGATTTGGCAACACGTAAGATGCCCGCTGATCTACAGAAAGTTCTGGATGAAAGCTTGAAAATCGTTAACTACATTAAAAACCGTCCTTTGAATGCACGACTTTTTTCGCAAATATGAAAAGAAATGGGAAGTAGTCATACCCAGTTTTTTATCATACCGATGTTCGTTGGCTAGGAAAAATTCTAGATCGATTGTTTGAACTTAGACATTAACTTCAATGTTTTCTTAATGACAGATTTCAGTTGAGAAATTGTTTACATGACTGGAAATGGCTTTGTAAACTAGCATACTTAGCAGATATATTCTCTGTATTAAATTGCCTCAACTCATTGTTACAAGAGAAAGAAGTTTCATTGTTTCACATTCAAGATAAAGCGAACGTTGCCATCCCCAAGCTAAAAAATATGGCAAAAGAGAGTTGGTAATGGAGAAGTAGACTCGTTTCCCTCTCTTCATGAGTTTATAACACGTTCGACTACTAAAATTGATGCTGATACTCTGAAATGCATAACGCAGCATTTGGAGAGTTTGCAAGTGGGCTTGAAAAACTGTTTCCCTGATTTAACCAAAAATATTGAATGGACAAGATATCCGTTTAACATTAACACAACATCCATGCCAGAAGATTTGTCGCATGCGGAAGAAGAGAAATTGTTGGAATTGGCTTCAGACGGATTCTTGAAAAATAAATATAAGGAGAGTACTTAACATCATTCTGGTTACAAATGCAACTTGTGTAACCGATTTTAACAGAAAAAGTTCTAAATTACATCTTGCCTTTTCCAACTTCATATTTATGTGAAGTTGCTTTTTCAGCATTTGTAGACATTAAGTCGAAAAAAAGGAACATGCTATTGGACGTGGAACCACATCTCAGATTAAAATTAACAACCAGTGAACCAAATTATGACGATCTGTTATCTGAGCACAAACAATTTCATCCTTCTCATTGATCCAAATAAAGGTTATCTATATAAATAAGAATGGAGTGTTTGTTTGTACATTCAATATTTTCGACCCATTTCAAGTTTTCTATCCGTTTTGGACCCTTCTGATGCCGAATCCGCCTTTTTCTCGTTTGGTGTCTGTCTGTCTGTCTGTCTGTCTGTCTGTCTGTATGTTGTGCCCTATACACGTCCACGCGGTTTAATATATTTTCATGGAAATTTGCATACAGTGAGTACTTATCTTCATTTAGTGAGTGGCATTGGTTGCGAAAGTCTGTCTGTCCGTCTTTTTGTTCTATGCTAGATTTTGTGTGTGTGTGTTTGTGTAGACATCACATAAATTGTATTCCAGATATTTGATTGCAGTGTATTTTAT
The DNA here is from genome assembly GCA_947359465.1 of Metellina segmentata. Lineage (NCBI taxonomy): Eukaryota > Metazoa > Arthropoda > Arachnida > Araneae > Tetragnathidae > Metellina > Metellina segmentata. The sequence goes on from OX375873.1 coordinate 119,679,881, forward strand.
TTTATACATTATCTCTTAGTTTAGTGAATGCAATACTAAACATTTCTTTATTTTTATATTTAGTTGAGTTGCATGCTAAAACACCTGAGTAAGTATACTTAAATCAACCATAATTTGGTAGTTTTGGAAAAATTGGAATGTCTATTGAATATTACGATTACTTCGATTGCTTTACCAGTACTGCTGAAAAAGTAATTATTCTTCAAAAAATTATTATTTTTTTATGGAATTTCATCTCTGATACTTCATTTATTTCGAGTCTTATTCTTATTCTTTGCGCAATGAAAACGATTTTCCGAATATTTGGGACAGACGATATTTTTCAACGAAACGAGAATGAACAAGATCGCGCAAGCAGTGATATTTTTTCTGGTTCTTTAGCTCTGAATTAATTTCTCATTTCTAAATTTTGTACACTTTTAGTTGTAAGTTGTGGCAACTGTGCGAGATCAAGAGATAAATTTGAATCACAAATTAATATCTTTAGAACAATTTTTTGCGACATCTTTTATTTTGTTTTATTTCGATGTTTCCTGTTTTAAATATTTATTATTTTAAGAAATGTGTTTTCCTTCTCATCACACGCAACAGCACCACAAAGTATTAGACTTAAAAATGTTAGGTAAGTCAGTATAAATTTTCAGTAAATTTTAAGTGTAGTTATGCCATTATTGAAAGAATAATGCCGTTATTTAAAGAATAATGCCGTTATTTAAAGAATAATGCCGTTATTGAAAGAATAATAATGTTTATTAATCCAAACTGGAACTTTTTCCAACATTAAAAAATTCGTTGTCATAATGACAGGAGAAGATTGCAAAATTTCACAATGTCGCATACCGGAGGCAAGAGTGCCACAAGTAAAAAAATATTGTTTTGTTGACTATGAGTGCGAGAGCACTCGCCGTAAATCGTAATTTTAATTAATCGAGTTGAACATGAAAAGAACTTAAGAAAGGGAATTCCAAATCTCCCTCAAAATCGTCTTTTATAGTAGTAACCTCAGTATCACCTTTCGTCATTTTGTAGCTTTGTCATACAGCAATTGTGCGATGTATGTGAAATGAATTACATGAATGGATATGCATGTGTAGGATTTGTGTCCAAAGTAAGTTGTAGAAAATATAAAGATGGCGAAAGATGTTAAAATAAATTTTTATTCTACGAAAAACGTAAGTCATTATATATTTTGATTATCTCTTCAATCTAGAGTAAACCGATTCAAACCGAGTAAGGTCGGGTATTTTGCTAGTTTATAATATAACTTTTATTTATATTTTATTATGAATAATTTTATTTCTCTGTTCTTATTAGTTTGTGTACGTCACAAAAAAAAGAAAAAAATACATTTTGAATGTTATTAAAATACATCCATTCTTTTTTTGACGAGGGGTACTCAGCATTACGAAAATTATAGAAGGGGTACACATTTGTCAAAAGTTTGGGAAACATTGCTCTAGGGCAAATTCTTGCTCTTGTGTACAATTTCCGTGTGATTCTGAAATATCCTTAATTTATGAGCATGAGTGTATATTCACCAGCTCAACTTCTTAAGAGTGCTTTCAGAACAATCCTTCACCTCATTTATATAACCTGGTCCCCATTGTATATTTTCATTATTTGTTTACACTAAATCTATACCTTAGGAATTGTGGGTTGGTTGGGGTTTTATGACACAAGGGCCATGCTGCACCAGACACAAGGCATACAATATCAAGCAATAGACAGACATATAATGAAAATTTTGATGACACATAAGAGAGAAATACACCTGACAGGAATCGAACCTGCACTGCCTTATAACTCGAAGGTTGCTAGCACAGTGGGCATAGCCACTGAGCCATGATGACCCTTAGGAATTGGGGGACCTGATTTGATCATTCCTTAAGTTGGCCCTCAAAGTCAAACCTTCTGTCACATTTTTAGTCAAAAAATAAGTAAGATTTTAGACAATGAAGCATTTTAATACATGCTAAGGTTTTGAGGGAAAAAAAATGGATACAAGACACACAAAAGTGACATGAACCCCCTGGAAATATCTAAGCACTCGCTTTTAAAACAAAAATGGAACTAAAATATTTTTGAAACTATAAATTTTGTTTCAAAATTGTGGACAGATTTCCTTTTTATATTAGTTTTTTATTGTTCGGAATACAAACAGGCAGGGTATGCTGATTTAAACCATGATTTTAATAAGTGAATTTATTAAAAATATCATTGGTTTAAAATCAATTTTAAATTTCATTATCCTTTCTATATTAGGTTTATAAATATTGAAAATGAAATACACACTATGAACAAGAAGCATGTTATTTTATTCAAATAAGTTAAGTAAGTTATGAAAAATATAAACACATTTAACCCATTAACGCCCAGCGTCCTCATTTGAGGACAGTGGATAAAAGAGCGTGTAGAATCTTTATATTTTCCGGAAACGATTGTTTGTTCTGCATGACGGTAGATGGTATTACCAGAAAGAATCCCACAAATTACCAAGTATATGTGGTTGTTTAGAACTCTGTGATATGGATCGCCATTTCATGTTTTTTCATGTCTCACACTTTTATTTGCTCTCTGTCTAACTTCACCGCCTAAATTCTAGGTAAAATATTTTATTTTTACTAGTATTTCAAATTAGAGTACTATATAAACTTAAAATAGAAAATTAATTTCTTTTGAAAAAATTTAGTTTTCAAAAATCACATCAAATTTTGCTATCCTCAATTTATGACGCTGGGTGTTACAGCCAACTTTTAAACAAATTTCCAAGAGTCATTACAATTTTTCGTGTAATAATTGAATTAAAAATTATTTCAACTTTTATATGGTAAATAGTCATTACTTTTCAAAAACAAAACAAAGTATAAGTAATTATAATGACTCGTAGGTTCTTAATGATTGCAGAAGCTCATGAATATTTATTTTCCGAACAAATTGAAACTGACATCATCGGAATTCCACCTAACGTAGGTGAGCTTACTGATGAAGAGGATCTTAACGATACAAGTACAGCTTTAGCTGAAGTACGTGATATTGCAGGAACAGATTAAATCGAAATTTCAGAAGATCCTAAATCCTCTGAAACTAAATGGTTTTATAAACAAGATGGTTTTATGAGCATAACCTTGATAAGGAAAATTAAATTTTAATAGTCAGATGGAACGACAATAAGGATTAATTTTGCATTCCTTGTTTACCCATATATCATACCAAACCAAAGAATTGATACATATTTAAATGTGCATCTTCTTCTCCGTCATTCTGCATTAAAAACGTTGAACATCACTCTGTTTGAGATAAATTGTCATTAAATGATGGGGGGGGGTTAAATTAATTTTATCCTCAAATTTAATAGAATACTGTAACTAGTCTGTTTTTACATCTATTACATGTTGTTTTCGAATATTCGGACCACTGAATTTCTTGATGTTTTTTCACCGGAACGCCCAGCGTCCTCAAATGAGGACGGGCTGTAATTTTAAAACTAAATCACAAATTGATTGAATTTTAGGTTTTTTGCATTCAGAGGGTCATACTTACATAGATTTGAGATAATCATGAAAATATTTTGAGCAGAAATAATTCGGGTATTAATGGGTTAATCACAATAAAAAAGTTTTCTGCTATATCACAAAAGCAATCCAATTTTGTATATGAATCTTTATAATTAGAATTTTTAATATTGTTTTGTGTAATATGTTGGTTAATTTCATTAAAATTTAATTAGGAAATTTTATGCATTGATCCCTAGGAATTCTTTACATTACTAGCATAATTGTTCTGTTTTTATGGAACTGAAATTTGGAATGTAAAAATTAATTTGCCCATATAATGATGGAGTATGTTTACAAAATAGATTATGGATTGAAGCAGAAAGCTATTTTTTTTTTATTGCAATCTCAAAATTCCATTCATTTGGCTTGTTTTGGGCAATGCTATGACACTAATATGCTGTTCATTGAGAAAAACTTCATTTTCTTCTATGTTATGTGTAAACCCTTTTTGTTAGCTGGGAATATAACTCTGAATTATCTATGCTCAGAAAATTTGAACAGGCATTAATTTATGTAGATTTTTGTCCTGGTTCTCATTTGATACTATTTACTTACAAATAACACTTTTTATAGATAAGTACTTTTGCAAGCTAGATATTAATGTGAAGTTAGAATTTTTTCATGAATGTTGTTGCAAATTCCTTTTGTTTTATTTTATTGGTACATGATTTTTTCTCAAAACAAGAGTTCAACCAATTAGTTACTGAATAAAAGTAACTAAAGAAAATTCTGTACATTTTGTTCTTATGTAATAAATATATTATGTGTGTGCAAAAAAATTTTTCCATTTGATTTTTGATTAATTTTATACAAGATTTCACAATATGTTTCCTTGCAAAAAAATACATGGCATCAGTTATGCGTTCAAATCGAACTCTTCTAATGCACTTGATAATTGGATGGTTTAAAATTACTTATGCATTTCATTTGTTGTGCTCTATTTACTCTATCATATCCCTACTAACTTTGTTACTTCCTATATCACGTTTTGATCTTTCAAAAATTTACAATACTATGTATCATAAATAATAATGTTTAAGATTAAGCAAAACTATCTAGAAACTACTGCAATTTGTGTGTCCCCTGTGCAACAAGTTTAGATGTATGGGCAAGACATTAATTAAAATCAAGAATCCGATTTAAATTAAAAAAATTTTGAATTTAAATCAAATCCAATTTTTGTGATAGTTTTTTAAAATCACGATTTTTTCTCACCCTGCTGCTGAAGCAAATGGAGCTTGTGTATTTATATGCTTGGTGACAGGGTAGAAAGGGCCTACATCGAGTCTCTCCACAAAATTCAAATTAACTAAATAGACTCACAGAGGCTACTTTAATCAGCATACGTTGAAGTTTCGTTTGTCATGCCTATAAAATGCTCCTAGATTTGTCTCAGAATCATTAAAGGTATTGTTATTTCAGTATAACTGTCTTTTGATTGAAAACTGGGAGATCCTCCAGAATTATTTCCTGTTTTGCATTTTCTGTCTTAATATTGCAGCTACTCTTCGAGTGGCGAGGCTGTGGTGAAAGGGACCATTGCCAAGCGAATCCCCACATTTGTGGAACTCCAGAAAGATAAGACTTACTCCTGGTGCTCCTGTGGACTCAGCAAGAAACAGGCGAGTGCTTTTTTGTGTATAAACATGTTTATCTCCCACTCAAGCAATCAATTGCAAAAAAGAGACAATCCACTTTAATTACTTATTGGTTATGATAGAGCTCTGGCAGATGACGTTGGGGAAATTCTCTTCCAGTGTCAATGAAGTTCCACAGGGGTTAAATTTGAATGGACTGCAACACTCAAAAACATGTATGATGATTGCTGTACGTTTTGTCAACTTCACAAAGGTGCATTTTTCTTGTTATAAACTGACACTCGTCTAAACTAATTCTAACTTGATTGAGAAGCCATGTAGTATAATGCGTAAACAAGACACCTATTTTTTTTAATATATTTACATTCACTTAAAAAAGTAATAGGGCACACCAATGTTCAATTATTAAATAAAAGGTAAGAAACATTCAACACCAAAAGTATACACTTTGTCATATCATCCAGTGTCTTAGCACTACTAAATTGACTATAAAGCTTGGAATTATACTAATAGAATAAGCAACTAAGATAATTCAAGTTCAACAAGATCTATTTTCAGTCTAAAGGTTCTGCTTAAATCAGCAGGTGGGTAATCTATCACATATCCTGGTGCAGATTATGTGCAGTTTGTTGCTTGAAGGGCATTTTGATCATTGCCTGAGAAAAGGGTAAAAACAATCAAAATTACTACCAGATGTGACTCATTCAATTTAGTTTCAAATAGTGTTTAGCAGACTTTCTCGACATGAGAACACTGTTTGTCTGCCATGAGAATTGCTCTCGCCACAAAGTCTGGGTAGGAGCGGAAAGCCTTTTTGTGTCCAATAAAGAATTGAATCAATCAATTCTTTATTAGACAATATGACTGCATTCATTTTCTGGGTGAATGCACTGTGACAAAAGCGTTTATTCCAATAAGCCTTTGATTTGTTTTTGAATTGGAATGGAGAAAAAATAGCTGAATTGCAGTCGTTTATTTGTGTGAAACCAGTTTAGAAAATAAGTATTGGTGAACAGGTTGGATGCTGAACACTACACAGCAATCATTGATGAACTGTTTCACTGATAAACCAGTGAAATGTTTGTAACTTTTATACGATATGCTCGATTGTTTATTCCATTTTTTAGTTGTAGTTTGTGAATACAAATTTAATGAGCATGTTCTCGTACTCTTACTGTATAGCTGTAAAAAAAAAAAACGACTCACCCGATTGCAATTGCATAATTTACATTGCAGAACAAAACGGAAATCGATAGGGATGAATGTTTTCTACCAATATCAATATTTATCGAAGAGGCCATTCTCATATTAAATTGGGTGCTTGTTCCAATAATTTCAATATGAACTCCCATCTTTTATCACAAATTTAGATTCTACACACAATTTCAGGCAGAAACAAAAAAAGTTCATAAATTTTATTGGATTTTTTACTGATATGTATGTTTGAAAATTGGATCTCCTAATATTAAATTAGTGTTTCATGTTGAATTGGCGAGATGTGCCACTCCTAAATTGAGTTTGAATTACTTCTTCCAAAGCCAATTAAATATTTTTTTTTGCAGCCCTTCTGTGATGGGGCCCACAAGAACCACCCCCTGAAGCTGCAGCCTGTTCGCTTCACAGCCACCAAAACAGGCCGTGCTCTTCTCTGCCGCTGCAAGCAGACCAACAACCGGCCCTACTGCGACCTCTCCCATGTCAAGACCTGTGAGTATCTGATTTTCCATGGTCCCCAGAGCATACAACTTAATTGTGGTTAAGATAAAGGAAGAACATTTCAAACATTGAATAAAGCATAATGGGTGGTTTCAAATTCAGAAATCAAACGGGACCCTCATTTCTCCCGCTTTTTATCTCAGTTTTACACAAATATGGTGTCGCTAATAGTAGCATGGTCAACTGTTAGCAGCAGATAATTATCTTTTATTTATATACAAAGTCATGAATTTCATCCTCAGTGAATTTGCTTAGTTACATATCCTTGCATTGATTCTAGAACTCTTAAGGGCTGTGTCATATCGGTGAAAACATCAGGATATTCGCAGCACCCCTAGCTGATTAGTTTGGCCTGAAAGGCTGGATCTTACATCATTCATTAATGGGGGTTGGTTACATATTTTTAGAATTTTCCACAATTAAGATAAAAGTTCAACTTACAAAGTGTAAAATGAAAGTTTCAGATTAAATTTAAATTACTAGGGAAACATGACTTCACGAAAATTAGTTCATTCTTGATTACATCCATAAATATTTATATTCATTAAATAGCACATTACCTTCAAAATGAAAGTTCAATTTTCATTGCTCAAAATGCGCCCACATTCGTATTGCAAAAACGAAAAAGTTACAATTTAAAAAGCAGTAAATTAAACGTGATCTCAATAGCAAAGGTCAAATTCGTATTGGAAAAAATATAAAAGTTACAATTCAAATATTATTTATTTAACAAAAATCATATTCTAGGTAACCCACAGCAAGTCTATTTTCTATAAACTAAGTATTGCTATTATTTTATACTAGCAGACCGGCACAGCGTTGCCAGGGACAGTTCTTTTCGTGTTCTTAATGATATTGAAAGCATTAAAAAGAAAACAATTTTAAGAATGAGTATCACCTCCACCTGACATATCAATCTGGTGTAAAATTTTCCGCAGATTGCCAATTTCAGGAAGCAAACCAACTCAGTTATTTAATTTGCAAAGCAAACCATAGTTCACGATTTTCATTATTTGGTTTGCAAAGCAAACCAACACCACGGGCCATGGCCCGTGGTGTTGGCCACGATGGCTGTTATCGAATTTGTCTGCATTTGACAATGACGAGGCCATCATGGCATTGCCTGTGGTTTTGCTATTGGAATTCATTCCAATAGAGTTCGAATTTCCATTTGGTTTATGAAGCAAACCAACACCATGGTCAATGCCATAATGGCTGTTATCCAATAGACTACGAATTTGTAGCAATCACTGGTCACACCTGACCCCACAAAAAGAACTGTCACAGACAACGCTGTGGCTAGTAGTAATATAAAATTGATATCTTTTGCAAGTATTACAATAACATAACAGTGTAAAAACTAGAACCAAGGACTGGCAATAAGAATTTTTGCCCGTTACTGAAAATTACCTCAATTCCTTTTTCAGTTATCCCGGAGAGTATCCGAAAAATGCTGAAAATAAAGCTTTGAACCTGAAGTTTTACTTATCAGAGAAGATGAGCATGTTTTGAACTTAAGTTTTCATTTGAGTGTTTCTAATTAGTATGTCCAATATTTTTGTAGTTTTCACTGCAGCTATTTTCAATAAACATCAGTATCTTTCATATGGTGAAGTTAGTGAGACATGGTATCTCAGTTTGAACACCTGGGAATCAAAACTGATTTCATTGAAACTAATGTTCTGTTTCTTCACTTGAAGTTTGCTCTCTACTAACTATCTTCTGAAAATAATTTAAATTAGTGCTTTAACAGTAGAACTAGAATTTAATGTATACCTAATTATACTACACATCTTTCAATTCCTTTAATATTTAAAAAGTTAACAAAATAACTTTTGAGTTAAACGTTTCACTTGTATTACATTTTGAAACAATCTTAACATTTCTTGCAGACAGATTGTACTTTGTGTATAAAAATATTGTGTTATTGACTTCAACTCTATTTTTGTTGAAAGTTTGGGTTGAAGTATTCAGTGTGCTATCTGATCTTTCAACTCCTGCCACTGGCTTATCGCATGAGCTTTAGGTAGCGGGTTGACAGCGAAAATAAGATTTTCTGAATTATTGTACCATCCTGATAAACTATCCCATAATTAAGATACGGATTGATTCTGGTACTACAAAAATTAGAATGGTTCATATGGCATAATCATCTACATAAATTCCACCTCAAGTAGTTTGACATTCAAACAAGAAATCTAAAATCCATCAGTCCGAAACGTTTGGTTTCATGTTTGAATTGGTAGTCCTCTTCAGTCACTTGTATACAAAATATATTCATTAGTAGTTAATTCTCTTGATAAGTATCTTGTTAATGTAAGTTTTAACCAATTTTTGGGTATTTTTTAACTGATGTTTCATTTTTCCTCGTCCTCTACCAGATTGCTCTAAAATGAAGAAACATTCTATACACATTTCCAGGGGTACATGAAGTTAAGAACCACTAGAATAAAGAACAAAATGTTTTCAATTACCAGCAATTTATCTATGACAAAAAAAGTAGCCTGTCTCAGTCTCATTACTATATATGGAATATCATAAAATATGGTTTAAAGACATACAGCACAGCCGCCAACCTCTTGCAAATGATCTTGAACATCAATGCAACCCGAATGTTTTTCTTCAGTTCGCATACACTTTTCATACTACATTTCTCCACCAGTCGCACAGTATTTCAAAATAAATAATAGATTATGACGGGCTGTTTATTTGTGACCCACCCTGCCTTTTCTAATTGAAAGTAATCAATTGAAATTTAGTACATCGAACAAAATCCTTGATCATGTGGTTTGAATAAAGAACAAATTCATCTAAAAACAAGAAAACTTTTGATTTATTGTTCCTTCAAAAAATAAGATCCAGATTCAGCTAAGTAGTCACTGATATGAAGAGAAGGGTGAACCTGGCAGTGATTGGGCCACACAGAATACTAGCTCACCTGCAGAAACCACTCAAATAAGATAGATATAAAAGTGAAAAATTCCATATCACCACAGATGCCTCTTCCCCATGAGATTTCAGATCACGAACCTTATGCCATACATTTTTTTAACAAGTCTATTAAACAACTAGCCAGCACCACTTTGCAGCATGTACCATTTTCAGGCCAAGTGATAGGACTCTTTGTACATTTTTAATATAAAATAAACTTTGTTACATTGCATACTTTACTTTCAGTACTAAAAGTTTCCAGCTCACAAAAAACCTTTCACATACTTATATACTATAACACTTACATATTCCACACACATGACCTGATAATGAACATACGAGCTATCAGTATGCAAGCAATTTTATTAAATCAATTAGCAGTATGCAAAAAAGTTGCAGTCCAATTTTGTTTAAAATAAGATACACTTGGAATTGAGTTAAATGGTCCCCAGTAATTAACTCCAAGGTAAATTTTGTCTACATGAGGGTTCAAACATTTTAGAAATTACATAGTTTATTGACATTGAACTTTCAAATTATGTTAGAAATAGTCAAGTTAGTGAGGGTTTTGTTCGTCATTCTTTTTTACTGCATCAATGTTAACTAAACCCAAGTAATTGGTAATACAAATAACTACTGATTTTGTATACATGTAGAGAAACGTGTTGTGCAACCTATTGCACTTTTCAAACTTAAAAGAAAATTAGGGCTACACTTAACATAATTAACCCATCAATTTTTAAGGATGGTTGGGCAAGGGCGATTATTTTAACGGCACTTAACCATTGTTTTTGAATGCAGGTGAAATATGATGCAGTACTAAGACTTATTTGAAGTTTTTAATAACTTCCGTTTAAAATTAAGGGGCCCTGAAAACTAAAATGATAAATCACACTTTTTCAAGGCCTGCAAATGTCATACCAAGGCATAAGGATTGCTGATCTTCACTCTACTGCACAACAGTGGGGAAGAGAAAATTTCCACAATAATACACTTCCAAGCATAGAAAAATCAACACATTCAATAATTTATAATTTTGATCTTATGATGAATAGAATTTAAGTATCGATTGTTAAAAATATTATCTACAAACATTTTTTCATATATCTCTCTTTAAGGCATTCAATATATAAAAGTCCTTTTCTTCATTCACTTAAAGTCCTCTTTTCTCTCAAATCACATAGGTTAAAAAGACAGTCACAACAGTGTTAGAGAATTTCATAAATATGTAATGTAAATAATTTTGGGTAATGCAATAAACATGTATCTGTAAATGGTGAGAGATGATTGGATGACTTGAGTGTGATCAGGGTTAAATGAATTCAAATAAATCTCTAGTTGAGATTTCCCAAGTTCGATTTTTTACAAAACAAAGTACATTTCATTCTCAATTCCTGAAATAAAATTTTTTTGAAGACTAGTGTCAAGACAGATGCCATGCTAAATGATCATTTCCAAACATAACTGCACATAGACTAAAGATAGTATACAAATAAATTAAAATCTTCTGATTGTTATATGGCACCAACTTGTTTATCATTTTGGGTATAAAAAGGACGATAAATTGCAATTTGGTGATGTTTGGCAGCTGTACTTCAAATGATGTTTTCTGTAATAAAAATGGTTGGCATCTCTGCATGCCATTCAATTTTGAATTAAAAACTTTTTTTTTTTAAATACCAAGTCATCTCATTTGGTCATTCCCACCACTTACAAACTGAAACCGGTAAAGAAACCAAATCACCAAAACACTTTTATATCAACACTATGTGAATAAACATATATACAAAATGAAAAAAATCACAAACAAATCATTTTTATACTGTAATAAATTTTGCTGCAGACATTTTTGATTCAAAACAGCACATGGTATCTTTGTTGAACCAAGGTGTTCCCACTGCTTTTGCAGGAAACTCAATTTTGAAGGATCTCAAACTGCTGGGAAAAACAGAAACAGCTAATCTGTATTATTTTTCTATCTTTTAATTGGCTCTTGAAAAATGACACCAGCAGATACACATAAAGCTCTTAACCTAGAATCACTTTTAACACGCTTTTAACCTTCCCAACTTTGAAGGTTATTATCACAAAGTTTCTCTGATACTGAATGATGGGATTTAGATATGGGTATTTTTTTGGCTGTATCTACAAACACATGCTGAACAAAACCTATGCAGTGGGTCGACATTCATGCGTTTCCCATGGTTTTTGTTCATGGAATGCTTCTGTAAATGCATTTGCTTACTAGCCAAAATGTTTCTATATTTTATGTTAGATTACCATGGGAACTGATGTTCGGCAATGAAAATTTGACACTATATACTTTAGCTATTGGAACTTGGGTGAAGTAATTTGAACATGTTTACAGTTAAATGTTTCTAGAAATTAAATACTGATAAAACCATTGCAGTGTTTTCCCTAGTGTTTGTTATGTTTACACTAAACAAATCACAAAAGATAGCTAATAGTTTTTACCAGAGAAATGCTCCTTAATTTCACAAATAAGAATTTTTTCTTGTCCTCAGTACGTAGGAGTTACTGAACTTGCAGGGGAAAAAGAAAATCATTAACACTTTTCTTTTTTCCCTGCAGGTTCAGTAACTCCTCTACATACTGAGGACAAGAAAATTTTTCTCAAATCTTTTGAGAAAGCACTGCAATGGTTAGCTCTGATACCTTTTCTAAACACCCCTTCCATATGGAACAATTTGGGACACCCCAAAAAATATTCTTTGATGATGAAAAATAACAGCAACTCCAAAATATTCTAGATTGCGATCCTGCAGTTTTGATTTTAGCATCCTCTAAAGTTTCTCTCGAACCGTGTCAGCCATTGATGTGCTTCTGATGCAAGAGCGTGGAAATAAATAAATGTCTGACGTGGCTTCAACATATCTACAGAATGAGGCTTCTCTCTCTAGTAGGGGAGTTGATGACTGCATTGCTACCAATCTGAAAAATTAAAGAAGAATTTAGAGGATCTGAAAGACTGGCCAATTCAGTGACAAAAATTCTAACACAATAGTGGAGTTCACACTCTGCAAGCAAAATAATGACCTTTCCAAGATTGCAAAATGTGGCCTTAAAAATGAAAGACAAAGATTAACCCACAAGTACAAATGCGATCACATATGCTGGGTGGACCCAGTTTTAAAAACAATAAAACAAAAATTATCATAACAGCTTTTATTCAGAAACCAAAAATTTCACCTTTGAATTTTTGTCAGATTCAAGTATTTAATACTTCTATAAAGTTTCTTTAAACTGTCGGCTAAGATGTGATACCTCATAAGTGAAGCACATTTACAGGAGCAACACAGTGGCTACTGTTGCACCCCTTGGCTTTTTCTTTTATTTTTGCGATTGCACCAGACACCTTACCAGTCATAGCTAACAAATACCATAAGAATTGCCAAACCAGAATTCATCCATTTGAGGCGAAAATTTACCAAATTTCATACAAGAAATTGAAGTAGCTTTCACAAACTATCTGCTAAGTCCCCGATTCGTCGCGAGATTGTGTCATTTTGACAAAGGAGTTGTGTCCATCACTTTTCCAGCCTTTACATCAAACATGCATTCGATAATGTCTTTTACACAAGGCTTGATAAGGTTTTCAGCAATAGTATGGGCTTCGCCAGCTTGAGCAATTCAGTAACTGACAAAGATGCTATCAAAATCTTTTCACTGACAGTTTTTGAATGTAGTAGAATTTAAGAACTAAAACCTGAAAAGTGACAAAATGTCGGTGACAAAAAGTGATAAACAAAAAAGTGACGAGTAACGTGTTTAAGCCCTGATAATAAGAAACTTAAAGTAGAATCTAAATAGGACACAGTTAAGTTAGTTTCTGTGGCACCTTAAGTAACAACCATACACTGTATCAAAATCTTAGGATCTCTTGTAATAAACTTTACAGTAAATAGGGAATTGAATTTCAGCCCAATTAATTCCTTCAAATTACAATTTGGGCTTTTATAGAAATTTTTTCTATTGCACTAATAGTAATCAGGAGTACTCACCTAGAACTAGCGCTGGGAGAGTTCATGGTCGTGGCGAGGGATGTCGAACACTTCCGCAAAGAGCGGGGAAAGTCGTAGGTGGGGCCAGTGGGCTCGGAACCAGCCAAGGTGCTCCTGATGCCTCTCCCCCAGGGCACGCAGCTCAGGCAGCTTGGACACCAGGGTGGCGAAGACATGCTGGGCGCCTGGGTGGTCCTCCCCCGTTTGGTGCTTGAGGGCTTCAGCTACCTGTCCCTGCAGCTGCTGGACGGCCTTCGGATTGTAGATGCCCTCACGCTCTGCAAGTCAACAGGATCGATTGTTGCCTTTATTTATTTTAAAATAAGTTTTCCAATTCACAAAAAGATGCTTCGGGAACAAAAAAGGGGGCATGCAGACTTAAGATATCAACAGTTGGAAAATAGCTGTAAGTCTTGCAACTCCAAAATTAAAATTTTTAAGGTACAAAGATTGTTGAAATGTGGATGAATATTCAATGCCAAGTGAACTGCTCTAATTATTGCTTTAGACCTGTTCAGAAATGGGGACTAAAAATTGTGACTAATGCTTGGGTGTATGGACCACAACTTGAAAAGATTTAATAGAATTCGGTGATCTTACTATATTTAAGATTTTTCTATCTTTATCACCTTAAAAGGCTTCTCTGCACTAACTGTAATCAAAACTGAGGCCTTGATCCAGAGCAAGGCTTATCCTTGCACTCACTAGCATTGATCCATGAATTGAATTTCTAGTTTTGAAAAAACATGCAGAAGACTAATGTTGTATTTTCTGCATATTTCATCCTTTCATATAAGCAGTCCTTTGAAAATTTGCATTTGGGAAAGAAAACAAAGTTGAATAGCATAGAAAACTGTCGCTACACACCAATACAAACATTTAAGAAAAACTTTTCGCTTTCCAGTTTGACTTAAATATATGTAATGAAACATGGGCAATTTTTTTAATGCTATTCTAGTTTTAAATCTGATACAATAATTCACTTCCACCAGTGTGACCTCGATAACCCTGCTGTTGATGTGAGCAATTGTATCATCCCAAGCATGTGTGTTATAAAAGGGCATACATGAACCAATGCAGTTCATTGTGGGTGAATGTTATTGTTTGTAGAGGATGTTTTATTACGACTGATGATTTGAGACTGAGAAATGTACAAAGTTTTCTACTTTACAGATATGAATAGGGACATTAAATGAATAGGGACGCTAAGCAATTAAATTGCCCCAATCAATTGTTTTTCAACTATTGAAAATACAAGGGAAATGGAAGTATGGATCTAGTCTCAATGTCTGTCAAGACTCCCCTAGGGAAGACAAAATGTGACGGCTGACCAAAAGAACAGCTCTACTGATTGTGCCGATTCTCACGTTGTTGGAAAAACGAGTATTGCTAGACATAATGCAAATATGGATTCAAAGCCTGCCATTCAAGAAAAAAACAATTAGCTGCAGCACTGCAGAAACATCTAGAGTAGATCAAACAGCTTAAATAGTAGACTGCTGATGGAGGTAAAAAAAAAGTTTTTCCTTAAAAGTGGTTTCAGTTTGCAGCAATGCCTCTTTCCTGTCACATTTCAGGTGAAACAATTCTTCCAGAATGTGTTCACAGAAAACTAAACATGTCCTACTTCCCTTAGGGTTAGGATTAGGAGTACTTAAAAGTTTCAATGGTCACATTTTGTGATGAACCTATGGACAATATGAAAGGGTTACTGTACAGCATTTTTACCATAGGTGTTCCAAGATTTAGCACATAATAGGGTAAATAGTTGATTTCACAGATCTTTTCTCTAACATTCCTTTTCAGTATTAATATTGAGATTATATCTGTGGTCAAGGGAGATAATTGGATAAGTCTAAAAACATGCTTTTCAGGAGCACAATTTTTAAGATTTGCCCTTTTCTTGCAAATCCAGTTTTTGTAAGAAATTATTTTTATTGCATTCTTTGTTGCCCTTTTTTCATGCAATTACTTAGCCGCCTCGGCAAAACAACATAAGGCCCAAAGACAAATCCTCCAATAGACCCACTTATCATTTTTTTTGTACCAAATGTCGACTTATCCAGTTATTTTCCTTGACTAGATGTTCAAGACACTGCATATTGATGTTTTAAATTGGGCTGGCACAGACCTTAATCTCACTGAATTTAAGGCTTATACTGGAATAAAATCGCCGAAAAAGACTAAAACTGTTGCAACTCAAAAGAAACTTATTTACATGCAGCATTGACCAGACTGTATTACAAAACCTTGTTGACTCTAAACCCCATAGTATTGCTGCAATCATTCAAGCCAAAGGTAATGTAAAGAAATATATAAAGTCCCAAAAGGTTTTAAGGACATAACCAAATTAAGCACAATGTAAAAATTTTTAATATTCAACCCTTATGTTAATATTTCAATGGTAAGGACTCCATTTATTGAATTTGGTGAGACATTTATTTTTTTGTAATATACTACATCGCTGATAGAATTAATCACATTTATCCTACTTTGAAGGAACTACAGTGCTTTCCAAATATAGTAGATATCAATAATTATTCAATTAAAAGTTAAATTGTAACATTTTAATGTAGAGAACAAAATGCAATAGAAAGTAGAGTACTAATTAAAAAATCACTTAACATTTGTATGCGGATAGACATCTTACCTGCACTGACAAGGACCATGGCGGAGTAGATTGCAATTTCCGCATCCGTCAGCTGGAGGTCATTGAACCAGTGGACAAAGTTGAAAACTTGGGCGACAAAGTCCCGCTGCAAATTAAAATTGGTTATCAACAGTTTAGACTGGAATCACTTCTACAATCCTCTTGCATACAATTATCATCCATTTAGCGAATTAAGTCTAAGATTTTTGAAACAAAATTTAGGGTTTTCACTCAAGAAAAAAAAAACTTTTTTAATAATTAAGCTGAATTTTTTTTTTAAAATCCTATGCCTGTCTGTGGAATTGCTGCCATCATTCTATGAGCAGCCCAATAAAATGATGAAGAAGCAAAAAAGTGAGAACAAAAATTAGCCTCCATAGAGTTGTCTGTAATAAACTCGCACATAAATGAATAGGCATTTTCCCCAAGGTTTTAACCTTTAGACTACAGCCGGCACAGCACTTGTACCTCATACTCCAAAACAGTACCTCTCTCCTCTAAGAAGAAGCAGTTGTACCTTGATCACGACAAGAAGGAATTTAGGCTACGGCTAGTACAAAAGTAGTTTCTGCCCTTAAAGTTATAAGAATCATGCCCAGTTATATCGATAGCCGTAGTTAAAAGGTTAATACAGCTAACAGAATAAGTTTCATCTCTTCCCTTTAGCAATGAGGAATAAGAATTCTTCAATACACTCATCTTGGTGCATATGAAATAGATATACTGCAATATTGTGAAGCTAATTTTCAAAATTTCACAGTATATTTTAAAAATCCATATATTATGTTTCATAAATTCTTGATCAAAGCAAACTTACGTCAAAGATGACCTCCATCTGTTGCCTGGAGACGAAGCTGCCATCACTGAAGGTGAGTGTGCCTTCACGTGCCAGCCGTGCTGCGTGTACTGCCCAGACTTCGAAGAAGCCCAGCTTGATGCAGAGCAGCTGGTCATCCTGCACCAGGTCGTGGAAGCCGGGGATGCGCTTGGCAAACTCTACCACTTGTGGGATGGATGGAGTGAGGAGGGCTGCAAACTGCTGCCACATGATCAGTTTCTGCAGCTCCAGGCTGCCACCACCTTCCACCGCGCTGTGTTGGTGCTCAGTCATGCTCTGAAACAAAACAATTTTGTTAGGTACAAAGAGTTCTATAGATGTCAAATCAGCACTTCAACCCATGTATGCTAGGGTATCTAAGTGAAAAATATTTTTTCAATGCACATATTTCTTGATGTTTAATAATTTGGCTTTCTGGTACCCAAAAAGAAATCGGGAATGCAAAATATGGGCAGACATAAAATATAAATGGTTGGAGCAAAGTTTCTGCAAGGCATAAGCAAGCTAACACTGCACCAACCAGCAATCAAAACTAACAAGTAGTACCGACGCTGTTCGCACATTTTTTAGACGATTTTGGTTAGCGGTAATAAAAAATCGTTTGCTGCAAAAGAAATAATTGCAGTTGTACTATGTTTTTAAAAGTCTAAATTATCGTCTGCTGTTTGAGAGGTCTGTTTTTATTCAAAATGGCGTTTTTAACGAAGCAGTGGTTCGAAAGCTATATTTATGCTCTTTCCGAAGAGAAATATTCATATTCCGTTATCCAAAAAGGAAGTGAGAGTCATGGTTTTGTGATATCTAAAGCGTCGATAGGTAATATCGTCAACAAGAAAGGAAAAAAACATCAAATTGGAGCCTCAAGTGGGACAAAAATTCCAAACAAGTATCCAAGAAAGAAACGGACATCTTCGACTATTGCAAAGGTACATTGTTTAATGTTACAAGAAAATACCCTTAGTCAAAGGACAGTTGCCAAATCATTAAAATGCTCGGTGTCCACTGTAAACAAAATGATAAACGTTGATTTAAATCTTAAGAAAGCGAAAAAACGCAATGTGCATCGTCTTTCTCCAAAGCACATCGCTGAACGCAGGACACGCTGCCAAATTCAATATGAGAAACACTTATCCAAAGAAAAATAGAAAAAAATTGTCACAATAGATTAATCATGGGTGTATTAAAAGATTGCAGCAAAAAAAAGAGCCATTTATTATCATAAAAGGGGAGAAAAAAATTTAAGTACATGGTTCACAGAATCGAAAGAAAGTTTTTTTAAGGGATTCATGATTATTGCTGGTTTTTCATATAATTGCAAGTTAAAAATAAAGAGAGTGGAAAAAAATGTGAAGATTAACTCCAAATACTATCAGGAACATATTTTATCGCCAATTTTTCTGAATGAAATACCATCGCTTTACCCACAGTGCCATCAATCTGTGGAACAAAGCAAGCAGTCACACATCAAAATCCACTGTAAATTTCCTAAAAGAAATGGAACAAAAAACCAGTATCAAGGCCATACCATTCACTGATATCCCTACTAAATCTCCCAATGTATCACCTATGGATTTTTGTGCTTTCGGACTTTTAAAATCTGCATTATCCAAACGTCGTCCCACAACCCTTACAGGACTCTGGAAAGCTGTTCAGGAGGAATGGGATAGAATACCTCTTCTGACACTTCAAAAGGCATTATTATCCTGGAAATTACGGTGTCGAAAGATAGTTCAGAAACAAGGGCTATCAAATAGAACATTTAAAACACAAGAATTAATTTTATGTAGTTTAGTTCTGTGAATACAATATACATTGTCTAAAAAATGTGCGAACAGCCTCAGTATTACCTCATTTTTCATTCACAAATATTCAGGAATAAAATTAATACCTTACCAATGGATATTTTTTAAGGTTAATAATGGGATAATCTTTGTATGATCAATCATAAGCATTGCCTTTTCCTATTCATGAATATTTTTGAACTTAAACAATGTTGTTCATATGTATCTCTACTATTATAAGAGGAAGTGTTTGTGGACTGTCTTGATGAATATATGGCACTTGCAATAATGAGATTTGGCATACAGGTAGTCCAAATTTTAGCAATTTTCTATTGCGCCCAAATTTTAAAAATTAATTTTTTTTTCTTCAGTTTTTGTTTCATTTTCTAAGGAACAATTTCAGTTGACAAACAAAACAAATAAAGTTTTAACTGGAGATCTTTTTTCTATCTCCTAGATCATTAAAGGTGAGTAAAAATGTCAACTGATTTTAAATCTGCAGAAAATTTCACAACAGATTCTATACCTAAAAATATGATTTTATTTAAATAAAAAATTTTAAATTGTACGCTCCCCCCATACGAATTTGATCCAGTAATCACAGATTCCATTTCCTGCTCTCAAAGGATTCTAGCAAAAGGAAGCAAAACAAAGAAAAAAAAATTTCGACTGGCATTGTTTAGTTCTTTTTTGTAAAACTGACATCGTTAAAGATAGATTAAAAATTTCAACAAATTTGAAATCTGCAGAAAATTTGACATCAGATAGTTACCCTATACGTTTGATTTTCCTTAAATAAATAACTTTAAAATTAAATATTTATATTTTTGCAAGCGATATTGACAT
The DNA here is from genome assembly GCA_947359465.1 of Metellina segmentata. Classification (NCBI taxonomy): domain Eukaryota; kingdom Metazoa; phylum Arthropoda; class Arachnida; order Araneae; family Tetragnathidae; genus Metellina; species Metellina segmentata. The sequence goes on from OX375873.1 coordinate 119,699,817, forward strand.
CACACAGATTGGATCTCTTCGCAGTGTGAATTTCGACACATCAAACAACGACAAAGCTATCACAGCAATGTTGGCCACCACGGGCAACGCCGTGATGGCTGTTATCCACTAGGCTATGAATTCTCATTTGGTTTGCAAAGCAAACGTAGAATTCGTAGCCTAACATAGAAGTAGATAACGTAAGCCTAACGTAGAATAATATAACTAAGAAAAATAGTATAATAGACATAATACTCGTAGAATAATATAACTAAGAAAAATAGTATAATAGACATAACACTCGTAGAATAATATAACTAACTCGTAGCAATCACCGCAGGTTTAGCGAGCAGTGATCACACCTGACCCCACAAAAAGAACTGTCACAGGCAACACCGTGCTGGCCATGCAGCAGCTAGTTTTTGAATAAAATTCTAGTTTGCATTTATAAATTGCAACAAATATGGAGAGGAGCAAAATTGAAGAAAATTTGCATTATGGGGAAGGCAAGCAAAAGAGGTTGAAAACCACTGTTATGGATAATTAATTGGACATTTGTCATTTATCTCTAATGAAACACATGATATTGCTTTCACAATAAATACCATGTCACAGTTCTTCAATGGGTATGTTGCTTCTAAAACACAATTAATACCAAATTTCAACTGTCTAAAGTAAAGGACTATTCTATTTCCAGGAAATCTTGTAAACATCGAGTTCCATAGAATCTAAATCCATAGCTTAGCTAAATAGCCTTGTTTGGTATTCAAAAAGAATTAAATATAACAAACCGATATTCCAATGTTGTATTGTGATAACCCAACAGATATCTATTACTGAGCAAATAATGTTGAGAATAAATCAAAACACATTGATAATAAATATACAATTTGAAAATTGATATTAGATAATGAACAGAACTATCAAAAAATAACTTAGCAGAACTAAATGTTTAAAGGACAAACTTCTATGTATTTCAGATAAAATTTTTGTTCCATTAAATTAATTCGACTGAAGAGGCCAAATGCTAGACTGAAACATGTTTTATTTTGATCTAATTGAATTGTGCAAGGTGAAAGAAACTCATATTTTGTTCTAAACTTATGTAACTGTAATAGCATGAATTATCCTTACAAGGTTTGTAGGTATTTAATTAACATTGCACTGGAGCAACACAATGGGCTATTGTGAATTCTCATAAGTATGGAAAAGAATGCATACTGCTAAAACATATCCGTTTTAAATTAATAAACTTTTATTTTAAAGGTCCTTGTTCTGGAACGTATTATTAACATAAGAAATGATATCTACAACAAACTAAGCATAAGAAACATCAGGGTTGTTTCAGACCCAGTTTTAAAAGCTACCATTTTTTAAAGCTGACCAATGCATACTGTGCCATTTATTTTTGATAACATTCTCTAGGTTGTATGGCACAGGAGCCATATTTGGTCATGCTGCACCAAACACAAGATAGATAATGCCAAGTAATGATACTTTGTATCAGTGATCTTGATTTTTGAATACAGGTGAAATAATCTATCCAGTGTTCTTAAAACTAAGGATTTCTAAGGAACTTGCACTCAATATTAAAAGTTTTTAAGGGCCCTTAAAGCTAAAATGAATAATCAGGTCTATAGTAAGAAAGAGTGAATTTTCTTAACAATACTGTGGCACAGTAATGAAAACTGCTTAGAAAACACGTAATAATGGAGCTTTAATTAAAATTTTGACCTTTTCTAAGTAGGTACATTTACAGCACTTCTAGAAATAATGCATAGCAAGGGGACAGCAGACTTAAAAAAAAACCTTTTGAAGTTATACAATACAAATACAAATATTGACGACCAGCTACAGGCTCGAGCCCAACAAGGCTGGTCCTTTGTTTATGAATTCCCCAATTCCCACTGACTATCCAATTGTATCTTAAATTCGTACACTCCCTTTGAATTAACTATATTTTCTGGCAATGCGTTATGATATATAACGGCCTGTTTGTTTTTCCATTTCAGTCTACATAAAATTTGCTGGAAAAAATTCAGTGGTGTGAAAGTAATTACATACTACATGGTCAAAATGTTTGATAAATTAGTGTAAACCAATACAGGGTGGCAACAAAATCCTCGAAAAAAAGTTCCCTGATTTCCATGATAGTGTGACAAAAATTTCCCCAATTATACAAATCCCTTAAGAAATGTCGGGATCCGTAATTGGTATCGATATACAGTACCCACACAACAATATTTTTAAATATTTAGGGTCAGATGGGGGTAACAGGATCATTCTCCACAAATATTTTGTATTTTTTCTCATTAGATATTTTAATTGTTATTGTAAGGGTTGGAACTCTTAACAATAGCAATTGAAAAAACTGGGGGAAAAAATATTTTTATTATGAACTTTTTACACCTGTCCCTACATTATCCAAATATACATCAAAATCAAATGCCAATATACATTAAAAAAATGGTACAGCTTCAGTCTACATTTAAAGCGGTGGCAACGATCTTGCCGCTATTTTTGCACACTACTAGTAGCAAGTTAGTGCAGGTTAAGGCAACCCATCTGCATTACGATTATTATGCTTTCCATGGCTACCTCGGCAAGCGCAAAGTTAAACCTTTAGGCCCGGTGCACACATCCTGTTTTTCAAAGTACGGCGCCGCTGCCGCAAAGCAAGTGCCGTCTGAGATACGTTAGTGCACACATGCCTCCTGCGCCGCTTTGGTGTTGTAAGTCCACCTGACGTGCAATTTGTACCGCAGTTCCCCACAGCGCAGCAGCTCGCCCCACACGCTTCTCTGGTCTGAAGTAATTACTTAATGGTTGATCCAGTAACGTCTATTTTGTTTCAAAATATACTTTATTGACACTAAATTAGCAAAATAAACATGTTTTCTTCGATAGAATATTTATCGCAAATGGCACGAAATGAGTACTTGCGTTATTTCACGATTATGTGTGCATAGTTGGGCTTCGGTGCCGCACGTTGAAAAATCAGATGTGTGCACCATGTCTTAGAATACGGCCGGTACAGCAGTTGTACCATGATCACGCCAATGAAGAATTTAGACAACAGCCAGAACATCAGTTGTACCTTAAAAGTTATAAGAATCGCGCCAAGAAATAATTTAGACTACGGCAGTCACAGAAGTTGTGCATTGAAAGTTATAAGAATCGCGCCAAGATAGAATTGCGCTTGTTATATCGATAGTCGTAATCAAAAAGTTAAATTTTCATTTTGAATCTCTAATATCATAAATGGAAGTGTTTGTCAGTCTGTTTGTTTCCTGCACGCAAAGTACTGACGAATCTATGGCACTTACATCACAGGTAGTCCAAACGTTTTGCAATTTTTGGGACACAGCGAATTTTAAAATTCAATCTGGAACATTTTAAAATGAATTTGATGAAATGTAAATACTATTGAATGCAACAGCATAGAAGATCACAGATTCTAACTTTATTTTTTTCGTTTCCCTTATCATTTTGCATGGAGGAATGATTTTCTAGCAGACGATAAAAAACAAATAAACTTTTCTGGAGTTATTTATTTCTTTTTTCTATCTATTAGACCGTTAAAGACAGAGTAAAAATTTTAACGGATTTGAAATCTACGGAAAATTTCACGTTAGATCAATACCTAAAAATATGTTTTTTCTTTTTTTTTTTAATAAATAAAATTTTTTATTGAATATCTTTAAAATTTTCGAAATTTTTTAGCGAGAGAAAAGAAAAAAAAAAACATTTTGATGGCATTGTTTAGTTCCTTTTTGTAAAATCGTGATCGTTAAAGACAGATTGAAAATTTCAACGGATTTGAAATTTGACACCAGAAATATAGATACCTCATACGTTTGATTTTCTTTTAATCGATCATTTTTCAACTAAATATTTATACTTTCATAAGAGATGGTGACGTCACGTCGAAATCCCATTTGGTTAGCGAAGCAAACCAACAAACACCACGTGCAACTCTGTTAGGCTGTTATCCAATTTGCAAAGCAAATCATAGTTCACAATATTCATAATTTCGTTTGCTTCGCAAACCAAATGGAAATTTGCAGGGAATTAATTCCAATAGGCTACGAATTTCCATTCCATTCGCAAACCAACAGCACAGACAACGCCAGGATGCCTGTTATCCAATAGGCTACGAATTCTCACTTCATTTGTTTCTCAAACTGTATTCGTAGCAATCACCGGGGGTTAGCGAGCAACAACTAATTACTTAGCACCTGACCCCACAAAAAGAACTGTCACGGGCAACGCCATGCTGACCATGCACAGTGTGGCTAATATTCTTTAAAGTTCTTTCAAAATTCGTTGAACTGTCCGTTGATTTCAGTGGTTCATTTGAAATAATTCCTTTCTTGGCAAATTTAGAAGTGCGCCAAGGCCGTTACACCGCTATAAACGTAGACTGAAGCTTTACCAAAAATTCTACAAAAATATAGTTGTAAGCAAAAAATATTAATTTAATGCACAAAAAAACACATAATTAGCTACACAAATTTAAAATTGTATACCACAAGTTGTATTCCTGGCCACACGGCGACAAGACGCTCCGGCAGCGAAAACCATGGCAGCGGTTTTCGCTGGGTTCGAAAATTACGACGCCAGTGTTCTTTATTCAAATTACAATTTCGGCGAAAACGATTTATTCGATTCTCAAAAGTACTCGTAATTGCACATCTCTTTTAATAGGCTACAAATGACAATAGTTACTTTTTTCATAAAAATTCCCCGCTTTTTGTGAAATTTGGAAATTTTTCCCGAGAATTCCCTGATATTTTCAGAATTAAAAAGTTCCCTGAGAATTCCCTGATTTCTCGGTTCTGTTACCACCCTGCAATAAGTTCCACGTGTATTGTTTTTATTAACACTGTGGATCATACAAAAAATACAAATAAAATAAAATTTAGCTTTGTAGAAATCAAATCATATGCTTATCAAATAACATTTTACGTACTTTTTGTTGCGGTCCATTAGTTATTGTTAGTTTTAAAAATGATTTTGAAATTCGCATGAAATACAGACTTGATGAAGAGAATGGAACTTACAAAAACAGCGGGCTTCCTGACCAGCCCACGAGTCCTCTCCTCCGTGTAGGCACAGTGTAGCAGATGGGCCTCCGAGATGGAGATGATAATGTCATACATGATGGCTGGCTTCTCGATCACTTTGCCCCTCGACCGTTTGGGCACCCTACCATAACGCACAGCTGTGGGGTGGGAAAACATTGCAATTAGAACATGTAACAAATTATGAACCTATGAAAAGATTGAATAGACTTGGAACTGATATCCTTTCTTCAGTTTGCAATTTCGGATAAAGATTTAAAAAGCTTAATATTTGTTTTCAGTATGTTACAAATAAGAGTGGTTGAATCTCTTTCAAAAAATATTGTATCCTAACTGTCCTTTGAAATGGGTTTCTTAAATGATACGGGACCCAATATATTATTTTTAAAAATTACCAACAGATTTTTTCAATTTTTTGTAGTAACTAAACACAATATTTGTATTGTACTTGTACAGTTCCATAAAAAAAAAAGTTTTCTTCTCCTTCCATTCTTTGCAATGATTCATAAACCCGTTCCGGTTTGTTTCGAAACATGGTTTATGGTTCCTGTAAACCTTACAATTCGGTACGTGCCGATAAGCTTTTGAATCTCCATCGAATAGTACAACAGTGTAGCGCATTTTACACTTGTTTTCTGATTTTTGCCCGAGAATTTTTGCAATATGAACCTCCATAGTGTTTGAAGAACTCGTAGTTTTGTCACATGATGGTTTATGACCTTCAAACTAAATTTCAAATTCGGAAGAATATTCGCCAAAGTCAGCATTTGTTTGGGTACACAAATGGCAGTATTTTGACAATTTGTAGTCAATCACAAGAATAGTCAAAATGTCAATCACAAAGCCAATTCCAAAAAAAATGAATGGCCACGTTTCTGACAGGTCCCATCATACGAAGCGGCAATGTCAAGTACATCCTATGTTTTAAGGTTCTCGTCAATGGCTTCTCTAACAATTTTCCTTGCCTTTTCTAACACTTCCTCTTTCAATTCTTCTCCTTCGACTGCAACTTGCTTCATGTGGTTCATAAACGTTCTGGTGTGTATGCTCAAGCCCAGTGAAAAATTTTCGAGGGCGGACGAACCTTTTCAAATACTCAAAAAAGAATTCACCACTTTCCGATTGATATCAAAGGATTTTTTGCCAGGTAGATGTGGAGATGAATACGTGGAATTATGATGTGTTCCATAACATACAGTGGAAACTCAATTTTGCTGGGAAAGGCATTATGTTGAGAAAAATGTACATATAGGCTTTTTTCATAGCAGTTACTGCAACAAACTTCTTTTAGAAGCTCTGCCCAAACATTCTTGTGGATCACTGAATATTGCACACTATTTGTTGCTTGTAGGGAGTCACTTCCATCATGTTTGAATGCATTTAGCTTCTTTTCACTTGTGGAAAAAGATGTAGGTTTTTCATATACACTGACACCTGTGTTTGTGTTAAGGAAGAACTTGCAGATGTGCTGGAAGTAGAAGGTAAAACAGGAACTGCAATAATGTTAGAAGCTGCATCTGCATTATCATCATTATTGGCTGGAACACAAGATTTCCACCTCTTTTGATTAAGGTTCCTTTGTTAGAAGATTTGAAGGCCGTTTTATCAAAATACATCCACTTGAACGAGGTACTTGGCACTTTTCTATCACAACAGAAAAAAAGTTCGGTTAAACCTTGAATTCCAGGCTAGTAGAACTTTATAGCAGCAAAATAGATATTGTATAGTGAAAATTGATCAAAACTAATCAAACAATCATAGAATGCTTGTAGCAAAACAAAGCTATTTTGAAACGAAAACTTTCGTAAAAACATAAATATTGAAAAATTGAAGTTGCAGAATAAACGTGTTATTTGCTAGCTGAATGTAAACAATCGGCAAATAACAACAATTTCAATTGCAGTTAACTACTGTGTTGCCAAATGAACCAAAAGAAATAAAATTCTAAATAAAATAAAGGGTAAAGGCTTTTTTTTTCAAAATGTAAACAAATATGACACAGCTGTCAAAAACGACCACGCCCCCTCAATAAAATGCCTATAGCTCTTTAAAAAATCATCATAATTTAAAATTTTGACTTTTGATGGGTGCAGAATAATAAGAACATAGTTTGAAAATCAAAGTTGTTTTTTCCCAATACATTCAAAATTCTACGTCCTTTTTTGGGTCCCGTATCCCTTTCAGAGTCTAGATAGAAGATAAAGCCATTCTTAAAGCTATTTTATCACCAAAGCTACTTCTGTATTTGTAGAAAGAATATTTTCAACAGTTAAAACTTATTTTTTTACACTTGGAAAAAGTAGGAATATGAGCCAAAAAATTACAATTTGTTTATGACTTAATAAAAAAATTAAATTATGAATCCTTAGTAAGATAAAGTTTTTTGTAAATTGGCCCAGCAATACTTCCTAAATCATCATATACAGTCGAGCCCACTTTATTGCCAGCTCGGATACAGCGAAATATCGATTATTATGACTTCTTTCTGTCCCCTTGGAACTGCAATATTAAATAGTATTAAAAAGATCGCATATAATAGCGAAGTATTGGAGCATGAATATCGGATACTGCGAAATTTGGGGTTCTGGCAAAGACCCTTTTTTTTTCTTCAAATTTTGGAAGACAAAAACGAGAGAGGAGAGGCAATGGAGAAAAATTTCTGAGAAACGTGGAAGAGGTTTTGCTTGTTGGTTGGCTACTGAGCACACATGTTTTAACTTTGAGCTGTAAACCGGATATAGGAAGACATCATGATTTTGTCTTGTTATGTTGCAAGGCAGAGTACATAGCAAGCAGATTGGTTCTTTGGGAAGATTTAGTAAATGTTTTTGTTATCAAAATGTGTTACATCAAAGCTGCAGCCTTTAGATATGGGCATAATAAAATGCATGCGAGAGAGAGAGAATGTGTAATTATAGATCTCAGATGATGATGATGCCTGGTGTTTGGTTCAATCGAAAACCATCCAAAACTGCTGGAAACATGCAGAATTTTTAGAGGAACTTGGAGACTCAGATTTCATTTCTGAGACTGATCCCGAAAAAAGTTCACTGTAGAAAAATGTACAGGAAAAAAGAATTTTGGATGTGGTGATGTTGCTTTTGTTGCTAGCGAATGCAACATAGAAATTGAAGCACAACAAACAGACGATGACATCATTGAAGCAGTTTTACAAAATACTTCTGATGATTCCGAAGAGGAAGACATTGAAATTGAAGTAAATAGACAATTAGTGAGATCAAAATCTGGCGTAAGCAGTCTTCAAGCTTTGCGTACGTTCTTCGAATTGCATAACATTGACTGTCGTGATAATTTTAGTGCACTGGAAAAAAAATTATACAACTGCATTGTAAATTCAACTGTTCAAAAGAAAGTATAACAGACTTTTTACCACTTATATGAAATAAATTTTTAGCCTTCATGTGAAAATTCTTTGGCTTTATTAGAACATGCGGGTAAGTCCATTTTTTATTATATCGAATATCGGATAATTTTCAGTATATTGTGCGACTTCGCTTTATGCAGGCTCGACTGTATATTAACATTTAGCATGAATCAACACAATCTCTAAAGTAACTTTTGAAAAGATTATTCTTGAGGTGTACAAGCAAAGTTTTAAACTTATTGTGATATAAAAATATGCATCTCCTGGGCCAGATAATTCTAATTTCAATGTTAAACTTCATAACATAAATTGATTTTTCAAAAATATCATTTGATTTAAATCAGCACACTCTAGTTAATAAATAAGATTTTTGTTTGCTTTTAAAACTCAATCGTGTAGCCATTTTTTAAGTTCTGTTCAAACATTTTAAATTTTGTAATAAACTCATTTATCTAGTAACCACTGAATTCAAGTGAAGCTCCACATAACTACTTTTAGGTGCGCCTTAAGGAAAAAAAAAGGCAAGTGAAGTTGGATTGTAAAATTGAACAGGTCTACTCACAGTCCTTGGACATGCCAACATCCAGGCATTTTCGAAATCTGCAGTACTGACAGCGGTTGCGGTTAAGTCGGATCACCAGGCACTGCTTATCGCGCAGGCACTTGTAGTCGATTTGTTTCTGGATGCTGCGGCGGAAGAAGCCCTGAAACAAACACACACTCAGGACAAAACATAATACGAGCAGTTTTGAGATATTCAAGAGGATAATGTAGTGCTGAATGCAGACATATATCCAGTGAAAACAAAGCTTTTTCAGTGAGTTGGAACATGTAAAGAAACAACAGTGTTACATATCATTGACAAAAGTGTGAAACCATGGAAGTTGAAAAAGTTTGATTTTGGGTTGTTCTTTAAACATACATGTAAAATCATCTGCATCTGTCTTGTCAATATGTAGTTTTTTTCAACTAGATAGTATATTAAATATACTATCTAGAAAATGACTGTCACATGAACATATTTTGTTTTTATCCTGACTATTTTGCCTGTAGTCTGCAACCCAGTGTAATTGATGCCCAGCAGTTGAGAAACTGGTGTAAAGTATATACACAAATCAAACACAGGGAAACAGACTATTTGATCCTGCATGTCCCAGCATTGTGCAGAATTTTTTTTTTTTGCATTACCAACAAACAAATAAGTATATGTCAAAACATTGTTTCATTAAAATACTAAATATATATTTTTTTCTTAGTAAATTCTTTGTTCTGCAAGGTGTGACTATCTTGAATGCTTATTTCAGACATTGATAATTTATCTTTGCTAGTAAAATCTACAAATACCCCTTAGTACTGGTGAAAATATTGCAATTTTCAAGATGACACACACTATGAGATAACATTGAAGGTTTTTATCAACAGTGGGTTCAAAAGTATTTGTCCAAAGTGCAACTTAAAATTTTATAAAAAGATTCATCGTTCAATTTTAGCCTCCTATCACAATAATTGAAGTTTAAAAGTTTTGCTAAAGATAAATTTTGTTAAAATTATTTAAAATATAACACTTAATGTCAAACACACAATGTATTCGGACACCTACCGCAAAAAAGTAGAAATGTTAAATATAAAAAACAAAGCATAAGATATTTTTGCATTTAGTCTTGCATCCTTGTATTGTTATTCTAAATACCATTGTTTACATCAGATATTTGGTCAAATGGGAACCAATTTTAATCCAATTTGCTTGAAGATAGATTTTCAATGGATTCCACTATTTTATGATAAAAAATTTGCAATTTCTTCAGATTTCCTTGTAAACATTATGCAAGGATAAAAATCTTTAAACTGGGATCAAATTTTAAGGCATTTTGCATTTTTTATCATTAACTAGACCTTTGCATGTGAAGTACTTAAGTTTCATATTATTGCCACAGTGGACCAAAATCTGTTATAATTTAAATTTACAGCTAAAAAGTTTCTATGCACGTTTTAAATCTTAGTACTGCCAATAAATTTAAATGTATCTGCTCCAGCTGATAGTATTCAAATCTAGATCTTTAATGAATATGCTCTTCCATTGACAGTAGCTAGACTAAACAGATTAGAGTTTCCTCACACGAAAGTGATTATAGATTTGGACTATTGAAAACCAATTTTCAACATTGATTCAATCTTCTGGGAAACTTATGCAAAGACCAAAATTGATTAAAAGAAGCAAAAATCAAAGTTTAGGCAGTGGTCTGATTGATGAGATTTTTATTGCCCAAGCTATGCCAAACTATCGGGCAGTGGAATATCTGCTTGACTTGATGAATTGCCTTTACTTGCCATAACTCACTACAAAAAGTGTACCAAAAGCATTGCCACAAAAGTATCCTTGTATCAATCTTTTAAAAAGAAATTTGAAATTTTTAAGGAGGTAAATTTAAATTATAGGACAGATTTTGGTCAATCATGACAGTAATTCAAACCGTAGAGATTTGAAAACAAAGTTCCAATAAAAATAACCTAAATTTTGACAACAGTTCGAAGATTTGTACCCCATCAAAATCTTTATGATGAACATGAAGAAATCTCATTTTTTGTTACGAGTGAAATCCATTGAAAATCTATCTTAAAGCAGAATAGAATGAAATTGGTTCAGGTTGACCAAATACATGGTGTAAACAAGGTATTCAGAACTAAAACAAAACATCTTGTATACTTTGTTTTAAAACAATAAAAAATGGTTAATGTAGGAACAGGCGAGTTAGCGCCATCTATCACAAGGTAGGTGGTATTACGAAGAACGGCAAAGGTTATTGTATACTCCGGACATGTCAGATCGGTTCTTATGAATATTGAAAAACTGATATTAAATTTCCATGTAAATAATGTTCTATTTTTTAACGTAGTCTTCCTGTACTCCGTGTTGTGATCAACTTATATCTTATCAAAGAATTTATTCGTATTTGGATTAAACTATTTGGCAATCCTCAAAGTTACATTTAAAATAATTTAAGCAACTTATAATTACTCATTTTTAATGGGATGGTAAAAAAAGTAAAGCTTTTATGGGTGTAAAATTTGAAATCATAATTTTTACTATGTGCTTAAAAATACATAAAAATATTAGATATACGGAGTTGGTCGAATTCTTTTGCAAATCACTGTATATGTTATACCATGTTTACTGTGCCAACCACAAGGTAACCCATAAAACATGTTAAAATATAAATGAAATGTATTCAATGACAAAAAATAAGTTGGTCAATACTTGTGACCTCAAGTAATAAAAGAGTGAAACGCTACAAAGCTACATTCTTTCAACATTCAACTCCTTAAAAAAAATTTATAAAGTTTGAAATTGAGTAAAGAACAATCTATAGAAATTCTTCAATACAAGTTAAAAATGGATCGAGCAACTGTTGGAAAATTTTCGATACATATAAACGTATAAAAACTTTTCAAAAGCTCAGTTTACAAAAAATGAGTTGTTGATAAAACGGGAAATCAGAAACAAAACAATTGATGGAAATAATTTCCAGTTTTAAGAACCATCAACATCGTTATTGAAATTTTTTCAATTAAACAATTAATAAGAACAGATGAATTATCGAGGATAAGCTACTTAAGCAACAAACGGTCATGAACCTCAAATTGAAACAACAAAGAAAAACATAAAATGAATTTGTTCAAAGATGGCCGATGCCATTGAAATTGAACGCATTAAAAAATATATTGCAAACAGAAGCTTAATAACACATTGATTGCTATTCCAAACATCGAAAATGTCAGTTTTCGAAAATTGAAAACATAAAATAAATTCCATTCAACGAAAGAGAAGCTTCGCCTTTTAGAAACCGGTTTTTATAATACACTGTACCTGTTTTGAAAGCTCGTCTTAGATCTAACACAAATGACGATTTCGACTCGATTTCATGTCATGGATGTTGTTGCGATCGATGGACTCAAAAGTTGCAAGGGATTATTTTTGATTTTAGAATTTAATTTATTGGTGTTTGTACTATTGCACGGACACGGTAGCCATGGATTGACGAGTGCCACACTTGCAGCGATGCCAGTGCCCTCTTTAGGGGTTTTTTTAACTTTAGTTTTTACTTATTGGATTCGTTTTCAAATGACGGTTACAGCTAAGGATTAGATATCGGATTGTATTTTTGGTTTTGTGGAATTGCTTCTGAACGTGGTGCCAGCTCAGGTGATACCTCGTCATCTGACTGTAGTTCAAAAATATGAAGCGTTGACCTCGGATCTTTAATATAGGGATTGATCCCGGACCGTCGTCAATAGCCCGTTGTGTTGTTCTAGTACGACGTTAACTAAAATTACCATTACCATCTGCAAGTGCCAAAGTGAAAATTGCCCAGCTTAATAAATGGTTGAAGATTTTCCTGAATCCTGAGCAATTTTTCGCTAACTGTTAGTTTGCCAAACTTGAATCACCTATGTTTGGAGCAATTTCATTCATTAATTTCATGCGGATGGCAAATGAAATTTCAAAAAATACTTCCATGCTAGTGTTTTGTGGAGCAAGATTAGAATGCAGACGGGCTGCGCTCAAGACTACTGGCCTTAGGTAGCGGTAGCAAGTGCTGTGATATGTTAACTATAACCATAAACTGAAAAGAGCTGTTCTATAGATATTTGTTATATTCGTTTTTGATTTAACCAAGAGAACACGTTAGTTGAAGTTCACTAAAGTTATGTCGGAGAATCGTCGGCTTCATTATAATACGATTATGGAACTCTCAAAAGAATTGACACAAAACCAAAAGCGAATGGTATTGGAATTCACGTCGTACTGGAGCAACAAAACGGTTTATTAACAACGGTCCGGAAACAATCCCCAAGGGAAAGATCTGAAGACAACACAACGTAATTTTGAAGCACGGTCAGATGACGTGGCAACACCTGAGCTAGCACCCCACCCTCCAAACTTCCACACCAAGCCAACATGAGGACATTCGAGGCCACGACAGATTTAACGTGCACCAGCCCCCTTTGTATTCATTGGATTGATTAAGTTGCAAGAACAACGGATTAACGACCGGAGGGTTGAGAGTTCGAAACTCGTTCCAGTTAAAGACTCTTGTACACGATGGATGGTACACGTTCAACGTGCAAATGCCTTAAATGTCCTCATGATGGTATGGTGTGGGGGTGACAGCTCAGGTGTTCACCTCGTAGTGGTTCAAAATGTCATGTGGTTGTCCTCGGATCTTTCAATTCGAAATGGATCCCAGACCGTCGGTAATAGCCCGTTGTGTTGTTTCAGTTTGACGTTGATTAACTATCTACCTACCAAATTCACATAAGCTATGGAGTTGACAACACCAAGAGATTGATTCCATTAGTGCATAATATATCTCTCTTTTTAAAATTGAAGAATAAATTTATTTTCGAATGGGCTGGTGTCACGATAGCTCGGTTAGAAGAGAAGCGGATTAGCAACCGGAGGGTTGTAAGTTCGAAACTAGATCCAACCAAAGACCATCATGAACGTGGGGGTAATGCATGCTAAATCTGTTACAGCCTCAAATGTCCTCACGTTGACGAGGTTTGGAGAGTGGGATGCCACTCAGGCGATGTTCTCTTTATCGGACCGTGGTTCAAAATTACTTAGCATTGTCCAAGCATCTTTCCATTCAGGATTGATCCCAATACCCCGTTGCGTTGCTCCAGTGCGACGTTAATTCAACTACCCCTCTCTCCCTTTTTGAGAGAATGTTTTGATTCATAAAAATATAACAATTGGCTTCGAGGATGGGATTGGATTTTATATAAGTAGATCGTGCGCCATTCGTCAAGCCTTTGGAGAACTTGTTCATCTCTTATTGTTACTCGCTTTTAAGGTGCAAATTGCAATTGCCAAGAAATCGGTTTCTAAGCATTTAGGAACTGCAGAGCGCATTCGCCAGTTCATTCTCAAGTTGTAGGAAAACACTCGGGTGATGAGCTTGTAAATTCATATGAAAATTTTAATGTTTGTTCAGTTGAAAGGGCTATACTACCAATTGTTGTGGAATTTTACGATTTGTTGAATGCAATGCACTGCACTACGAAGGGAAATAGATTCAGGAGCACCATTTGCTATCATTCCGATAGCGATCTACAGTCAATTTCGAAACTCCTTGCTCTTCGAGAGACGAATGTTCCGTCTTCAATCGTACACTAAACAACCTATAGAGACTATGGGAGTGTTCTATGTTGAAGTATCTCCTAATTATGCTTGAGGAACTTACCCTTATAGTTGTAAAACAAAGAACTACATATGAACTGAGCTGGTCAAAATTCGGTCGTAGCATTTTTCTGATGTTAGGAAGCTTCTGCTTCCTAAATATTTTCAACCAACAAATATTTTCTCAAAGTTTGCAAAACCAGAATCAGGTATAGCTTTCAAACACAACCTTAAAGGGCTTATGATAAGATCTAACTCTAAAAGTGCCTGTCCAATCTGAAAAGATAATCACTCGATATATAAATGTAAAATATTTCACGATTTATCCCTACAAGAAAGAATTAGTGAGGTAAAAAAAACTTTGTTTTAATTGCCTAGAACCGCATCGAATATCTCAATGTACTAATTCTTAAAGATGCAAGTTCTGTGGAAGAAATCCTCATTCTATGATCAATAGAATGGATTTTGAAAGCAACGAGAATAGGAAACTCCAAAGCAATGTTTCTCACTGGAGAGTTCGTAACATGAGCGAACAAAACGCATGCGTCGGGAGAGAAGGAATTTTACGAGTCAAGAGCCTTTTTAAGGCTAAAGGGGTCCAAAGAGAATACTAATACGGAGTATTTCCATTGAATAGGTAAGTTCTAAACTATTATTCCTACTCCAAGGGTATTTCCTTAGAGGAGGGTATTTCTACTCGGGCGATGAAAATAGATACGTGTTCCTTTCCAATACTGTAGTTTACGTTAAGGGTGCTGATGGCAGTGCGTTCCCCATCCGAACCTTGCTTGACCTTGATCTCAAATTATACGTAATAATATTGTCGATTCCCTGGGTTTAACGAAACAAATAGTAGATGCTCCTATCACGGGATTGAACGGCTCTACTTTAACGGTAAAAAGAAAAACATCAGCGTTGATAAGAAACAAATATAAACTTTAAGGAAGGACTTAAGGACTTAAATTGAACCACTTACGGATTTTACTCCTTCAAAACCTCTTGATGTGTCTAAAATTAAATTTCCAAGTAATGCAACTTTCGCGGATCCCAAATTTAATAATCCCGCAAGAACTGATGCCTTATTAGGAGCAGAGCTTTTTTTTATCGATTGTTACAGGGTAATCAAATCAAATTAAAAGATGAATCAATAGTCCAACAAGTATCGGTATTTGGGTGGATTGTAACGGGAACACTCGAAAATATAGGGATTTCAAACAATCTACATTGCGATTTCACTAAAAATCATGTGGAAATGGACCTAAGAACTTTCGGGAACTTGAATCATTTGACATTAGAGACGATCCTAATCGTCACGAGAAAAATGAGGCACTGAACATCTTCAATAAAACGGTCCGTTTCAAAGAGGAACGTTATGAACTCGGTTTACCCTGGAAAAGGGGTTGGAGAAAATTGAAAGATAACTTGTGCGCTGCGAAAACGTGGTTTAAATCTCTTACCAAATGTTGAACCACAATTAAACTATCTTCACACAGTACCCCGAGGTTATTGAAGACTTCTTAAAGCAGGGCATTATAGAAAAGGTGCTTGTAAAGAACAACCGGTGTATTATTTGCCTCACCAGGCAGTATTCAGAAGGGAAAGCGTAACCACAAAAATGAGATTGGTGTTTGATGCCAGTTCCCATGAATCTGGATAATTATCGTGGAGTGACTGTCAATAGACAACATTACTGACGTCAACCCACAAGTATACCAATTTAAGCGCGTTCTTTTGGGGTTAAAGCAAGCCTATTCTTGCTCTTGGCTACAATAGAAAATCATATTCAGAATTTTCGAGAGCAACATCCTGCTGTTTCGCAGATGCTCGTCTTTTTTCACATACTAGTTCAGATGCGCCATACAACTTGAACATCTTTCTACCTTCTGTCGTTCATGATCCTGGCACATCCTTTATAACCTTTTCAATAACGGTATGTTTATAGATATAAATAACATATTTAAATGATTTAATTATTCTGTGTAAAACAATATCTATTGCAGTACATAAATATTACTTATCACTAATGAGACTTTTAAGCCTGTTTGGACTTTGCTAGTCTTTCAATGTTTGTGTTAAATTTGTTTCTAAAAGAAGGAGAGAATTCTTCAAATTCATTCATTTGCGACTTCGTTTTGCTTTTTAAAAATTTCATGGATGAAAATGCTTGTTAGCATTTGTATGTAGTTCTCAAACGACATATATAACTTTTGCAACCTTTCTCAGTTCTGAGAGGAAACGCCAGAAATTAATCATGTCAAAAGCATATCAATGTGAAAAAAACTCAAGGAATTTCATTTTTAATAATGAATTTGTTTTAAAATCAATGCTTCATTTGTATGTTGCTAGGCATCTTCTTTGCGTTTTGCATACTTAGTGAAAATGGGTTTATAAAAGCGAGCATGTAATTTTCCTCATTAGTCAAATCATGAAAACGACTCTCAAATGACCCTTGCATTAACTTGATTTATTTAATATATTTGGTCAAATTGCTGTTATCCTCAGCACATTCACTCTGCTCTTTTAAGTGTGGAAATCGACTCAAATCCCTCACTGAGAGATGAAAAGTTTTAATTTCATTTTAAATGAATTGGTGCTACTTACTAAGCTAAGAAATATTTTATTCTTGCCATGTATTTTTGAATTTAGATCATTGAGATGGCTAGTAACATCAACTAAAAAGGCCAAAACAAATAACTTGTTAACAAACAATAGAGTACAAACTTTCATCAGGTAATTCATTTCCCTGTTCTAAAAAAATTATAAACATTTTTCAGTTTCCAAATTCTACTTAGAACCTGTCCTCTAGAAAGCCAGTGCACTTCACAATGTAGAACAAGTTCACCATATTCCAAATCTAACAATTCACAATATTCTCTGAGTTCTCGTCTATTTAATGCACTTGCTTTAATTTTATTCACACATTTCACAACCGGTAACATAACATGCTGAATTTTTCCACATGGCTGAATATTTCCTCTTGGTGTAGAATGCAGTAATATTTTTGTACAGGACGATTTAAAAAAAAATTTAAGCGATGTTGTACTGCCATTGACTTTACCTACCATTGACGGAGCTTCGTCAGGACACACATTTATGAGTTTACTATAGTCCAATTTTAGATTTTTTAGTCATGGCTTTACTTCTTCAAATATGTCTGATCCTCTTGTTTTACCATGCAATGACTCCAGACTGGAAAGTTCTTCAAAGACAATAAAATTTACATAATTTCCTCTCATAAAAATTCTTAACTAGGCTGCATCACATATGTCCGTTGATTCATCCAAAGCTAGAGAAAACTGAGTACAAGAATGGACAAAGTTTTTCTTCCGGTTGCTGAGAAACATCCTGAGAGTTCCTCGATACGTCAAATAACTGCCTGCCTTAATATAGCAATTTCGTCTGCTTTTCTTTCAATACCTTCATTACCAAGATGGCGCGCAAATATTTGGAGACAAGGCTCAACAATTTCCTCTCTCTCACAAAAAGGTTTCTTCTTTTGCCAATGCTAAAGCAATTTCATAGAACGCTTCTGTCATCGCCAAGTCTTCACAACTTACTTAAGAAAATATATTTTGTCTTCAGATTTCTTCCTTTTAATTAGTCACATTCTTTTCGTAACTCAGACCCCAAAACGAGATTCCTTTTTCCTTCTATATTCGCCTGATGCTGCGTTTTATAGTGTCTATTAAGATCATGTCTTCTATAATGTGAAATAGTACCTTCACAAATAATGCAAAACAGTTTTCTTGATGGACTTGTTTTAAATAACAACTCATTTTCCAGCTGTTCATTCAATGCTCGCTTACTACCACTTTCTGAGCTTCTTCTGAACTTTTTCTTTTCTTCTTCTCTTCATTTTCTTGTGAACTGTGACGGAATGCAAAAAAAAAGGAATGCATATTAAAATATAAAACTCTGAAAGACTAAATGTTGAAAAAGAACAAACAGATCACAAGTACGTACGTCGTATCGCACAGAATATCAATTGTAAGCTATTATAAAACTGCGACGAACTGATGAGTAAGAAGGCAAAATGAATTGAACTGAAAGCACTCTGGTGTTGAAAATATGAAGATGAATTCAGTTATGGTGCCTACTTCAAAAGCATAAGTAGGCGTACGAAAGCAATACGCCACTTGTAATCATCCAATGCGCCAAAGGTTGGCCACCCCTGATGTAGGCGATCTAGTGCCAGGTGCAAACAATGTGACTTCCGCCTTGGAATTACCGCGTGAGGCACAAAACATATTGAACAAGTGGAAACCCTTCGTCGCTAACCGAGAAAGAAAATACAGGGCCTAACTGATCAAAATTCTTAGATCCATTGCACCGGCAAAGACAATCTTGTCGATCTTGTGACCCGCGGAGTGGGCATTGAAGCAATGCTGAATAGTAAAAAATGGCGGAATGGCCCTTCCATTTTAGTAGAAAAAAACTTTGTCCAAGAAGATGTTCTCCTTCATGTTGCTACTTTGGATTCAGAGGACTGTTCGCGGGAATTTAAAAGACATACATAGAAAGATTATTGAGAACCAACACTGAACTTTGCTGCGACTAAATACCATACCTTTTAAGAAGATATTTCGAATATCAGTAGCACTTTCAGTACTATTATTCGGGTTGTTAGTTTTATTTTTAGGTTTAGCAACAACGTGAAGCATTCAAAGAATAAACGCGTTGGCCCAATCACTTACTCGGAGATGAGAAAATCTGAGGACTTCCTCATACGAGGGGTTCAAGAAGCGGAGTTCTCCACCTAGATCAGAGATGTCGAACCTTTTTAAGAAGTTGGTCAAATTTGGTTTATTATCTTTTAGTACTAGCTCGTGGGTCACTTGGACAGAGGGAAGGGAGTATGGTAAAAAACTACTTTTTTTGGTTCTCAATTTTTTAATCCTTCAAAAAGTTAACGATTCCTTTTTGTTTTAAAGCTTTTACTTTTGCAAGTGAAGAGTAAAAAATCGATATAAAAGGGAAGAAATCATGCCCCCCCCCCTGCACCGATTTTTTAATGAACAAGGGGAAAAAAATGTTTTTTAATAGATAATCTAGTTACAGCGATTAAAAGAAAGAAGGGCCAGTTTAAATTTAAATAAAAAGGTTTATTTACATTAGTTATAAAAATTAAGTAACGTTACAGAGGATCAACTTGATCAAAAGGGTAGGATGTATCTCGCACACAAATGGCGAACGCCAGTGAATTGGACAACCAGTCCTCACGAGAGCGGGAAAACCAAGTGGCTCGTAGTCTCTCTTCAACTACCAAAGTACTTGTGGTACTCATGGCGCCATCTCTTGGTAGGTGAATGAAATGAAGTCTATAACTGTCACAAAGTACTTTATTATGTATTAATTTGGAATTATGTTGTATAATTATCTATCAATTGTAAATGTGTTTCTATTCAAATTTTAATTTCAATCGTGGGGAGTTAAATCTCTCATATATTGTAAAAGGCACTGTGTGAGCCCTGGGAGTGTTGTCTCCCAATACTGTAGAGGGCGCTGTGTAAGCGCGTGGGTGGCATTCAGTCTTGGAACACGGAGGAGAGAGGTGCTCTCCTAGACCTGATGAAAACAAGGCTTTCTTAGCCCTAACGAGAACCATGCTTTCTTGGCCTTAATGAGAGTGGTCCACCACCTTGTTAAGTTTGTTGTCAATAAATATTTGTTTGTTACAACGAATTGTGCTAATTAAAATACAGTCCGCTATAGAGCTATCGGAACAACATCACTCTTTGAGATTCCCCGACTTAATTGCACTACATAAATTGAAATTTTTTTCTTAATTTTTTTCGATATTTGCCCGACACATTCTTGAGCACATTGAAATAATCTAATCTGCTCACTGTTGCAATTATCTCATTAAATGAATTATTTTGATACTTTTAAAAGTATTCAAGTACTATTATAATGAAATGTAAAAGAAATTATTTCGTCTTGCTCTAAAAAGGTCTGCTGTCAATTAGATCCATATGTTTAGTTACAGCATATGATTAAAAATTATATTCTAAATGAAAAAAAATTACAATGGAAGAAATGGGAAATGTGTGTGTGTGTGTTAATGCGCTTTTGATTTAATTATAAATTTACTGAGTTATACTTTTCATTTGCTTTAATATTCTCTCTCTCTCTCTCTTTACATTTAAAAAGAAGCCAATCTTTAGCTCAAATCTTTGTTCCATGCATTAACAATCATTCTCTATTCAAACGTCGTCTTTTCTAATAAGCTCGTATTCTTCGAAGGAAAGTATTTTTGAGTTGCGATAAAACATTCAGAAGTTATTCTACATATTGAAGCAAAGAACGTATTAGGCGCTAGTGTGAGGTGCAACCGTTTGCAAGATATTGTCCTCAACGAACTGCGAAAGAACTTTCGATAAGAATACAAATTGGATCATAAGAATTCAGTGTCAGAAAGAGAACACTGCTATCGCAAGAAGACACAAACAGGTCAAATTTCAGAACTTAAACCAACTGAATGAATTCAAGGCAAGCTCATAAAAGTTACACTTAGAAAGCTGCTTACAGTGATGGAGGAAAAAATCTGCAACGCGGCAAGCCTGAATTGCAAGCAAGACGAAATTAAGACAGAAAATCATTAATTAAAGCCACGTTCCTAAGAGAAATGGGGCCGTAATAATTGATCAAAGGCTCTGCTCCATTTAAAGATGAAATGTGATCGCTGCTTCCTTAAACTTTTACAAAAATGCGGTTAAGATTACAAAAGTTAATGAAAACTAACATTTTGAAACCAGTTTACAGGTTATAAATTCAGGATTAAATATAAACGTAAAGACATTCGATACGTATTACATAGAAACGGCCCAATATTATGCAACCACTTGTTTTATATATCAGTATCGGTCTTTAGGGTCTTAACAAAAGATTCAAATGCTTTTGCTTATGAAGCTAAACAACAGTTGGAAGAGCCAAAAGTATCAACTCAATTGTCAGATGTCCATTTTGATCGAAAGAAAAACGCGGCATCATACTACACGTCCCCAGTTAGGTACACAATCAACGGTATTTAATTAATTCCGGATGAAAAGTGTATTTTTGTCGTTGTCGTGTTCATTTCTTAGTCATTTGTCGTGTGCATTTTGCACAGCTTTGGCGATATCAATTATTTTCTATCTGTGGCTCTTCACTTTCACTTTGGTAATCGATGGTTTGAAGAGCAGCTACTCTTGCAGGAGACGTGAATATGATTATGTGTGGTGTGAATTCAGCGCCCAGTCAGCTATTACAATGTCTTTACGATACTGGTTCCATCACTATTCATTTTCATGCCTTTAAAATGTTCTGTTCTCAGTCTGGATATTGTGGTGGTGTTTTTTCTATCGGTCCTAATTTCTCAAATATCTGGTTTTATCTTTTGTGATAAGAGTTTGCATTTTAGTGTGATTGGTTCATCATTTAATTATCTGGCTTCCTGCGTCAATTGATCTGCAGCTTTATTTATTTCAATGTCCACATATGTGTGGGATTTCATTGAAGAGTGCGTCTTTAGGCCCGATGCACACATCCGGTTTTTCAACGTGCGGCGCCGCTGCGGCACCGAAGCTCAACTATGCACACATAACCATGAAATGACGCAAATACTCATTTCGCGCCATTTGCGACAAATAATCTATCGAAGAAAACGTGTTTATTTCGCTTACTTGGTGTAAAAAATATATATATTTTGAAACAAAATAGACCTTACTGGATACAACCATTTATTAATTATTATTTTTTCCCATTTATTTATAAAAACGAGGTACTTCAGACCTGAGAAGCGTGTGTATCGAGCTGAGTCGCCCTGGGGAACTGCGTTACAAATTGCACGCAAGTTGGACGTGCGTCATCGGAGGCATGTGTGCACTACTCCGTTGGATCAATGTATCTCAGACCGCACTTGCGTTGCAGCAGCGGGGCCGGACGTTGAAAAACCGGATGTGTGCACCAGTCCTTAAGTGGTTTTTCGCACGTGTGGACATTGAAGGAAATGAAGTTGCAGATCGATCCAGCTATTATTAGTGAAATATATTATCATAATTCTCAATGCAACCCGAGTAGGTTTTGTGTTTGAATTTTGATAACGTCTTACGGTGTTTTGACATTGGATCAAAACATTTTCAGAGGTAGTTCTGAACATCAACCTAGAGCAAGTATGGGCAACCTTTGGAAATTTAGGTTATTAATGAAGTCGCGGGCCGTAGATAATAGGTAGTTGTAAAAAAGTAATAATGATAAGGTTTATTTTATTTTATATATTTATAAAGTAGAATGGTAAAGTTAGATGAACAGAATAATATCGTATTGATTAAGTATTTACTTACAATCACCAGAAATTAATGAGAAGTTTGAGCTTGACATAGAGAAACTAGATAAGAATGTTAGGATCAATCCAACTAATACACAGGTGCAGAGTGTTTTCCAAATTTTCATCTGTAAGCTTGGTTCGATACTTCGATTTATTAGTTTTCATCATGGAAAAGAACTATCCAAGTATTGTTGATTTGTATCAGAGTTTTTATAACAATCACATCCGCAAGTAAGGAATGGAATCAAGAAGAGCAAGGCCGTTTCTAAGATACAATTAATAACGAAATTTAAAATTATTATCCCCAATTATCCGTGGAATTGAGTGGCACGATGTGTCGCCGATAACTTGTCTGGCGACTTAGAAACCTCATTTTGATTTAATTTGTTCAAGAAAGCAGGCTCAGCCATCTCATATATCCAATACTAATTTTATTAGTAATAATAACTATATAAGGTAGTATTGGCAATACCAACTTTTATACATTTTTACATTCAGGTATGCCGCAAAAAATTCAAGATATTTTTAGTGTGCCGTCTACTACAAAAGGTTGAGAAACACTGACCCACGTAGTTCAGGCTTTTGTTTCCCCTCCCCCTCACTCTCACTCTCTTGTTGGCGAGAACAGAGAACATTTATATTTTTTCGAGTGCGATTTTAAAAATGTTCCGCGGGCCGGATCAAAAACCGGGGCGGGCCACATCCAGCCCTCGGGCCGGGGGTTGCCCATATATGACCTAGAGTATAAGAATGCCCTTTGCTCCGCAAACTGTGGGACAAACAAAATAGGACGAAAGGAGAGATGAAGCTATACTCTTTGGCGTCGCAAAACAAATTTACCATTGAAATGAAGATAAAACACAGTTAATTTGAATGAAACACTTAGAGAACTATATTAGTTTAGTTAATCTATAGTTCATAACATTAATTCATTATTGACTCCTTATAAAAAGTAAAAAGAATACGGTTTTTGTTATTGGGTCTCCAGGACGAAGTAAGTAAAGATGTTTTTACCTTGTTTTTGTGCTCTCCAGAGACGTTTGTGAGATTAAAAGGTGTTTACGCTTTGTTTTTCTCTTTTCTGAAGAGTTGAAAATGACATGAAAGGAACATTTTTCTTTCAAGAGTATGCTGGAGTTCATGAAAGTACTTTCACTTCACACGCATAGGAACAGAAAATATTTCCGAGACAAGAAAAGAGTTCTGTGCCTCAAATTATAAGATAGTTTTTACTTTTTATAAATGTTTATGAAATCCCACCCGCTTAGACACTGTCGCCTCGCCACAGTGTCTATTTATTTTATATGCGGGAAACGTATTAAAGTGGCCAGTTGACCAAGCCTGTAGGACGCATAGAGAGCGAAATGTTATTGTTTCAAAAATAAGTGAGTTTGGTCATCGTCCAAGTTTTGTGAATAATAGGAAAACCGGGGACAAGTCGGAAAATTTTCATATTATGTCAGCATACGAAATGCTCATTCAGTTACTAAAGCCGACTGTCTGAATTTGTTGAATAATCTCTTGTCTATTCGTTTAAGCCATGAGTGGGCAGATTTAGAGAAAGGGTTCACAGTGAAATATTATAAAAACAATGCACACTGAAGCTTTTTGTTTCGAAGTAACGGGTAAAAAACACGAAAATGCATCCAAAGAGTCGAAAAAAATCAAAATTCGCACTGTTCAGCAGCATTAGTCTTTTGAGTGAAAGCGGGAGTGAAGATTGTCATTTTCTGGTTACGTTGGAGAATAAAGAAAAACAACTTTCACATTTCGTGTCAAATTGCTAACAAAGGCGTTTCATCTGTTTTCAAAACAACGTTCATTGTCAACATGCTCCGTCGGTCATTGACCAGAGAGGAAGTGCCTCTCCCACGTTTCGGGGCCATCCGCCCGGAAAGTGGGTCGCCGGGGGCAGCGACCCCGCTACCAAGTAGGACAGCGCTCGATGTGGGTCGCTTCGCTAGCGGAAGAATCCGATGTTTGTTGTGACTCGAAGCTCACTCATTTTTTCTTTTATCGGTCAAAAGCGATAACAGCGATTGTTGAGACTACAGTTATCCGAAGATTAACAGCTAACGGCATGCATTCAGAAAATAATTCTCCTTCCATTCCAATCGCCGCAATACCGAATGAACGTTCAACGACGACATGAAATAAATACAGCAATGGCCTGTTTGCACACAAATCTTCGTGCTGTGACACAAACGGAACTGCGCTTTGCGCTCATTGAATTAACCAACGTTTTGCATTGGTTTTAATCATTTAAACTATTTGGAGGAAGACTCTGCCTCTCTAAATGTCACTCCCACTCATGTCTTGGTAAATAGACGAGACACTTTCCTTCCCATTCAGACACTTAAATGGATTCTTCACTTGCTTCAGCAACCGAATACCAAATAGGTGTTTCGTATGCTAACATTGTTGAGTATTTTTGGACGTCTACAATTTCGCATCTCGAGGGCTTCTCAAAACTTCGACATCGGAAAACCAAACTTAGGCATTTATCTCTGTGACATCAAGAACATTTCCGGGGGCTCTCCGAATAAATAGTAGGTAGGTATTTTAATTAACGTCGTACTGTAGCAACACAACGGTCTATTGACGACGGTTCGGGATCGAACACCAAGGGAAAGATCCGAGGACATCACGCAATTTTGAACCACGGTCAGATGACGAGGTCAACACCTGAGTTAGCATCTTATTCTTCCAACCTGGCCACCGCGGCCCCCGAAACAATAAGTCAAATGTAGACACGTTTGAAAAATTGATTTAACATTGTGGAAAAGGACCATACACCAGTCAACAGCAGAAATTATTTTCTGCCAGTGTTGGAACGATTCCTAGAGCCGTTTTCGAGCATCTGCATCGCTCTTAAAATGTCTCGATCTGCTTAATGCCTGGAAGATTAAGAAATCAAATTTACTGTTTTCAAGAGAAGGATATTTTTCACTGTAATCAAACATACCGCCGGACTGGGAATACATTGGTGATAAAAAGGGGTGAAGGGACATCTCATCTGACTTCACGGTATGGCAGGTGCGCGATATTTACTTATACGTAGGACGCGCAGCCTTTATGGTTGCGTGTCCTGAGCGGACAAAAAAAAAGCGCGTCTTGAGCAGACAGGGGTTGCTATACTCTATCCAGGGCGTGTTGGCAACATGTTCTCTCAAACTCACCGAGGGAATGGGGAGGTTTCAGAAAAGAAAGAGAATCGGAGGTGAAGTGAGAAAGGGATGTCCGATTAGGACACGACACCACTTTTTGTGGGGATTTATTTGGCGTTTTTCCCTGTTGATGTAGTAAGTATAAATCAGGGGTGGCCAACCTGTGGCGCATTCGCCAAACTTGGCGCATTGGATGATTACAAGTAGCGTATTGCATTATTGTGCCTCCTTATTCTTTTGAAGTAGGCGCCAAAACTGAAAATATCTTCGTATTTTCAACACCACAGTACTCTCAGTTCAATTCATAGAGCTTTCTTACTCCTCATTTCATCGCAATTTTTTGAGTTTTCAATTTATATTCTGTGTGATACGACGTACTTGTGATCTGTTTGCTCTTTTTCAAGATTTTTTGTACTTTTTAATGTTTTTTTTTCCATTCCTGTTATCTATCACTGTGCAAAATAAGCGCAAAAAGTATGAGAGAAAAAGTGAATTTAACGAACAGTAAGAAAGCAGTAACAAGTTATTAAGTAAAACAGTAACAAGTTATTTACAGCAAGTCCATCAGGAAAATCGTTTTTTGTATTGTTTGTGAAACTACTCTTTCACATAATAGAAGATATGATCTTAATGAACACTAAAAACATAGCATCAGGCTAACATAGAAGTAAACATTAAACTTGTTCTCGGGTAGGAGTTACGTACATAATATGTGACTAAAAAAGGGAAGAAATCAGAAGACAAAATATTTTTTCTAATGTAAGTTGTGGAGACGAGGCGATGACGGAAGCGTCCTATGAAATTGCTTTAGCATTGGCGAAAAAAAAACCTATTCTGACGGAGAACCCTTGTTTCCAAATATTTGCACGCCATCTTGGTTATAAAGGTATTGAAAAGAAATCAGACGAAATTGCTATATCAAGGAAGACTAATGTGAGATGTATCGTGGAACAATCTCTGGATGTATTTCAACAACTGGAAGACTAGCTTTGGATGAATCAATGGACATATTTGATGTAGTCCAGTTATAAGCATTTTTGTAAGAGGAATTGATTATAATTTTAATGTCTTTGAAGAACTTGCCAGTTTGGAGTTATTGCATGATGAAACAAGAGGATCAGAGATATTTAAAATGTAAAATCATGCAAAGAACAATCTAAATTAGATTATTGGACTAATCAGTATGTGTACTGACGGTACACCGTAAATGGCACTACAACTTTGCTTGGAAAATGTTTTAAATCGTACTGCACAAAAATAGCAATATATTATACACCAAGAGGCACTGTGTGTAAAATTTTAAAAAATGCAGCATGTTTTATTACCGGTTGTGAAATGTGTGATTAAAATTAGAACTAGAGCATTAAACAGCCGAGAATTCAGAGAATATTGAATTATTATATTTGGAATATAGTGAGCCTTTTCTTTATTGTGAGGTCATTCATTTAAAATTACATTTAATATGTTCATCTCTCAGTTAGAAAATCAGGATTTGAGTCAATTTCCACAGTTGAAAGAGCAGAGGGGATGTGCTGTGGATAATAACAATTTGACCAAATGTATTAAAATTAGTTATTACAAGGGTCATTTGAATGTCGTTTTCTTGATTTGGCTACAGAAGAAAACTACATGATCGCATTAATAAAGCATTTTCCCTTTGTGAACAAAACGTAATGAAGATGCCTAGTAACATACCAATAGTATTTATTGATTTCAAAACTAATTCATTATTGAAATTGAAGTTTCATGAGCTTTATTATTCAGATCAAAATGCTTCTGACATGATTAATTTCTGGCGTTCATTACACTATAAACACTTTCCGGAACTAAGAAAATTTGCAAAAAGTTATATATGTCGTTTCGGAACGACATACAGATGTGATCAAGCATTTTCATCCATGAAATTTATTAAAAGGAAAACGAGTTCGCGATTGACGGATTCAAATTTGAAGAATTCTCTGTAATAGACATTGTTTTACATACAATATAGTTAAATCATTTAAAAATGTTAATTATGTCGATAAACATACTTTTATTAAAAAAGTTACTAAGGATTTTGCAGGGCCATGAACGTAAGGTAGAAAATGTGTTTGAATTGTATGGCGCATCTGAACTCGTATGTGAAAAAAATTGGCGCATGGTATATAAAAGGTTGTCCACCCCTGGTATAAATGATACGAAGATCAAGGGCCATCCAGATAAGAGCTTGAATAGAGGAAGAACATTTTCAAAGGGAAATGTTCACAAGCCCAACCCTCCAGGTAATGATTAGGGTGGCAGGCTGGCAGGTACCAGATAATTATTTCAATTTTGAAATGGAAGGTATAAGATCGTTTTATTTTTTCCAGTCATCCGGAGATTCCTAACGTGTTAATGACCCCATTAATTTACGACCACAAAGGTGCATAGATGTACTCATGAGTACAAGAATGGATTGTAAAGGATAATTCAATCTAAAAGTTACAAAAAGAATTTTTACAATGGATGTAAATCATTATAGTTCTGATTAAGTCATAGAAGTTAGTCGTGCTTTATCAGCGCGTAAAAACATACTAGGAACCTCAAATTATTTCTCTTTACTCATATGGTAGATTTGGAGAGTGGGGTGCCAGCTCAGGTGTTGCTTCGTCATCTGACCGTGGTTCAAAATTACGAGGTGTTGTCCTCGGATCTTTCCCTTAAGGGACTGATCCCGGACCGTCGTCAATAGCCCGTTGTGTTGCTCTAGTACGACGTTAACTAAAAATTACCATTACCATATGGTAGATAGTCCGTTGTGTTGCTCCAGTGCGACGTTAATTGAAATACCTACATACACTCATACGGTAGGTAATGGTAATTTTATTTAACGTCGTACTAGGGCAACACAGCGAGCTATTGACGACGGTCCGGGATCAGTCCCTGAAGGGAAAGATCCGACGACAACACCTCGTAATTTTGAACCACGGTCAGATGACGAAGCTACACCTGAGCTGGCACCCCTCTCTCCAAACTTCCACACCAACCCAACGTGAGGACTTTCGGCACACGACAGATCTAATGTGCACCAGTCGCTTCTACACCATACGCTTACAAACATCGCTGCCCGGACCCGATCCAGGAACCATCCGATCTAGAGGCCAACACCTTAACCACTATACCGGTTGGTCGGCACTCATACGGTAGAGTTATCCGGTTGACTATCCCAACCTGTCTCCCATTAGTTAAGTACATGTTTGTCCTCAACCCTTGTTTGTACCACAGCTGGAGTCTACTCCGATCTAGTTGTTTAGTTTTACTGACAGTTGTCTTTCAACTGTACGTTTATTTTTTAACAGTTCGAATTTTGTAGTTACCGACTGTTTCTCGGGCAGAAAGGTAAGCTTTACTTTCTTTAATAAACTAGTGGGCTCCGCCCCCTGCTCGCTTACGCTCGCCATACATCGTTGATGATTAAATCTGATCAGATGTTAAAATATGATCTCCTTTTTTTATTGTTAAAATTGATATGTATTTAGATATCTTTATGGTTGGACAAAATTTAAAATTATTCCAATACAATATTAAGAAATTTTACTTTTTCATAATTTATCATCTCATCGCAGGAATACCAACATACTTCTGATGGTATAAATATTATCTGTCTAAAACTCCCTTCCTGTTTAGTTCTATTTTATTCAAACCATTTATGTCTCCACAATTTGCCGACCAACCGATCTGATGGTTAAAGTGTTACTCTCTAGATCGGAAGGTTCCTTGTTCGAATCCGGGTCAGGGCATGAATATTTGTAAGCGTATGGTGTAGAGGCGGCTGGTGCACCTTAAATTTGTCGTGGTCGAAAATCCTCACGTTGGGTTGGTGTGGAAGTTTGAAGAGTAGGGTGCCAGCTCAGATGTTGCCTCGTCATCTGACCGGGGTTCAAAATTACGTGGCAATACACCGAATGGTTTAGGCTGGGACGGTGGTAACTAGTTGAATATCTCCACAATTTAGAGATAAGCCTTTTATGATATTTCTGGTAAAAGTTAATCGTTACGAGACAAATTTATAAAGTTCCAACACTGTACGTATGACTTAAAAAGTAAGAAATAATATGGATGCGCTTAAATTAGATTGCATTTTGAATTTAACTGTGTGGTTATAAATATTTGTAATTTGTAAATTATGATTGCACTTCTTTTGAAGTACCTTTTTTATAACAGATTTTATGCGTTTGTGAAAAAAAAATTTGCCGTTTTTTTTTTTATATTCTGGGTATTTATTTATACAAAGTAACTAATTATGTAAAGTAATAAGTAATTGAAATCGACAGCTAATATTGTGAATGATTAATTAATGAAAATTATTCTGCCCTTAACTAGGAAATTTTTTGTGTGCATTACTTTGAGATTTTGTTTTTTTTTTAGATACATTATAGGAACAGTTCAATCATGCAGCTCATTCAAATGGCTGCATCCGGATCATGTGTCCCGGTCCCAAAACGATCTAGCATCATCATAAGGCCCACACTATGAAATTAAAATATGGCCAGAATCGAAAGAAACATCTAACAAACCATTATATGTTAGAAAAGTAACGGACTAGGCAATCGGGAGAGTTACGAGTTCAAATCCAACCAAAGACCGTCGTGTACAAGGAGGGCTGGTGCACGTTAAATCTGTTGTGGCCTCACGTTGGCATGGTGTTGAAGTTTGTAGAGTGGGGTGACCTCGCCATTTAACCGCGGTTCAATATTACGGGGTTATTTCAAACACATTCGCACTCTGCTGCCATGTAACAGCTCTGCTCGAAACCAAGTATAAAGTCGCACGTGCTATTATCTCATATTCACAACCACTCAAAATTGTAATTTCTGTTTTAGATATCTCTTCTAAAGAGTCTGAATGACATAGCTTTTAAATCTTATCATTTGTCATTGTTAAGTTATGCTTAAATAAATTACGCTTTCCTGTTCCTGGAATATATTCTTTGAACAGTTGTTAATATGTTGGAATAGCAGCGAATTGACGCTAGCCATCATAAGAGTTGGGGTCCTTCCAAAAGCCAGAGACGGAACCACCAAAGGTGGTGAACCCAAACGTTGTTGCTTGTGCAGACATTCTGTCCGTTGCGAATACATGTTGTTACTTACAGCACTTAATATTCTAGTCATTTTGACAAATTGCTGTTTAGAACTTACATTTCCATCAAATTAATAATGTAGAGTACTCGTTCCTCTTGGTGGATATGTCGTGAGAGTTCAAAAGTCGCTAGATCTAGCACTACGAGAATTGCCACAAAGTCTGGCCGTTGGTGGTTACTACACAAACAGGACTCGCCCATTTTGTGTAGGGTACTGTGGTAGATATCTTCATTTCATTTCTTTTCTTTTGTGATTGCTGCCGGCGAAGAGAGGTAGTTTAATAACTTTGATAATCTCGGCAGCAAGAATAAAATCACAACAAATATATTTCCAAACTGTCATAACATATGCCAAAGTGGACACATTTCTACCATCATTCCCTTTTCGAAATAGGACACGGTCCACAAAACACTTTGTGACGGGAGCAGTTTTCGTGGCAGATAATGTGATTTCACTAAAAAAAAAGTTTATTTCATTCCCATTGTTTTGCTGTAATTCGCTTTGTCCATCTCTACAAAGGGTAGGCCAGTTACAGGGTATAATGATTCATAAGAAGTTGCCAACCATTTATGCATCCAGTAAATTGGCAGATTTAGATGCTATTCGAATATAAGCCCCATATAACAAGAATCTAGGAAAACATGCTCAGTCTAAAACTGTAAGTTCAACACAGAATCGACGCTGAAACCCTTTAATATGAGACTGAATGGAAGTGAAAATGACTGTGAAGATGAATTTCTCGTCCACATTTTCGACGAATAACCGAATTTCTCGTATTTCAAAATCTACAGTCCCTGGTGTTACAGGAATATTGAAATACGAGACGAATTCAGAGTTCTTGAATTAAGAGAACCTTTCCGCCAAATCAGTAAAAAATTTTATCAAGCCTTTAGTTGCAATCAAATTCAATCTGTAACGCAAATCCCCAGGTATGACGATCGTTATACAGGAAATAAAAAAAAGGCCGAGAGCAATTCTAAATTAGAAAAAAAAATAGCTTTCCTTAAATTATATTGTAATTAGCTTCGTTATTTAAATTTCTCACTTATTTATTCACTACAGTACAGTTACTCTTGGACTTAAAAGTTTAAATTCTAATTTCCGTAGCCACTGACCATGCTCCAAGACTTTGTTGTTGTTTATTTAAACACTTACTGAGCAGTAGGCCTTCAGCCCAGCGGCACCCTCAAACCAGCTCGACCTTCAAGTCCCAATTCATATCTGACAACTTTGTGAAAATAAACATCCAGATTTGAAAATATTTCCTGGAGACCGAGGGCGTTCGGCCCAGGTGCGTCACCAAACTCCACTCCACGTCCACTATTTCAGAACAAAATCTAGAAACAAGTGAATTCCCGATTCTATGGAAAGAGATTTCCTCTGCTGTACAAGTATAAAATAGCGATATATCGAAGGGAGAGAGAATCCATATATCAAGGAAAGGAGCGCCTTTTTG
Source organism: Metellina segmentata (assembly GCA_947359465.1). Classification (NCBI taxonomy): domain Eukaryota; kingdom Metazoa; phylum Arthropoda; class Arachnida; order Araneae; family Tetragnathidae; genus Metellina; species Metellina segmentata. The sequence continues at coordinate 119,732,476 of OX375873.1, forward strand.
AAAATCCTACAAGTTGTGAAACGAGAGGAAAACACTTTGGACTAACTGTATCCGCAGAGGTCGTCGAACCCGCCTGACCCAAAGACACACTCGCAGGTGGGACACGCACCGAACACCCACCGGTTTCCCCTTCCCCACACCTCCTTGTTTCATCACCTGATCTCCAAAAGTGAAGCTGCTTTCAACCAGCACAAGCCATTATTTTTTTTATTCCGGCCACAAATCCCATCTCCTGTTCACAGGGATAAAAATACAGTGCATCGAAGCGTTAAAGCGAGTTTTGAAAAATTCACAGAAAGGAAAAGCGCAAAATATACTTCATGTTACCAGTTTTGTATATTGGGTTAATGCCAAAGTTCGTTTTTTTTTTGACAAAAATCGAAGATTATTTTATTTACTAAAAATTACATTTAACCCATATTGTACGTGTCGTTCTGTTCGATGACCTTTCTCCATCTCTACGCGCGCGCGGTAGCTGCACAATTCCCCGCTCATAGAAGTTCTAAGGTTTCTGGCTAAGGAACTGATCCGGGTGACGAAACTTTCTGTACTACTTGCGGCACGTGGTATCGTCAATGACACCCTCACCCTTCACAACACATATCTCCTTTTCTTGCATTTTCGGAAATAATAAGCACTAGTCACTGCGTTGCCACCACGGCGTTGCCCGTGACAGATCTTTTCGTGGGGTCAGGTGTGACCATTGCTCGCTAACCCCCGGTGATTGCTACGAATTCCAATTAGGTTTGCGAAGCATACCAAATGGGAATTCGTAGCCCATTGGATAATAGCCATCATGGCGTTGAACCAAATTATGAATATTATGAACTGTGGTTTGCTTCTCGAACCAACACCACGGGAAAGGCCATGAAGGCCTCGTCATTGACAAATTCGGCCGAATTCGAATTGCGAGGAAATTCAATCGGCGTGCATCACAATCTCTTGCTTAATAATCAATCACTATCTCTGGCTTTTATATGAATATTTAATTGAAAAATTATTGATTAAACGAAAATCAAATGTTTGGTATCTATCTGGTGTAAATTTCCGCAGATTTCAAATCCTTTGAAATTTTCAATCTCTCTTTAACTATCCCGATTTTACAAAAAAGAACTAAACAATGGCAGTCAAAATGTTTTTTGTTTGTTTTGCTTTTCTTTGCTGTGGAGTGGTTTAAGCAAAGGATATGAAATCTGTGATTTCTGGAATCTCGAATCAAACGAAGGTCTTTCTTCGCAGTGGCGTTCGTATTGGAAAAAATAAAAAGGTTTCAGTTTAAAATTTTTTTTGTAGAAGAAAATCATATTTTTAGGTATCGATCTAACATAAAATTTTTCATATTTCAAATCCGTTTTGAAATTTTATTTATTTTTTAACTGTCTAGGAGATAGAAAAAAGAAAGATATAACTCCAATTAAAACTTTTTATTTGTTTTGTTCTTCGACTGAAAGCGTTCCTCTGCAAAATCAAACGGAAGAACGGTAAAAATAAATTTAGAATCTGTCATATCCTTATGTGTTGCCATTAAACAATATTTGAATTCCATTAAATTAATTTTTAAATGTTCTAGATTGAATTTTAAAATTCGGGGTGGACACAAATATTGCAAAAAATTCGGACTACCTCTGTGCCAAATTTCATTATTGTAAGTGCCATAGATTCGGCCAGACACTGCGTAGTGGAGGGCAAACACTTCCTTTTATAATAGTAGTGATAAATGTCAAAAATGCTCCTTATTTTTAGCCATTTTCAATGCTAAACAAAATTTAAAAAGCACAACACAACAACACAATTTTTTCCCCAAATGCTCACTGAAGTTCTTTGATTCAAACAATATAAAAACTTTACACGTACGTATGAAGTAGATAACACTGCGTTTTTTTTCGATGCAATGGCATCTGGCACCGAAAACCAGACGAACTTTTGTGCATCAACCCAATATTTAAAATTACGCAAAACAATAATACAGTAGAATACTTTTGTTCACGTGGTAGAACATTTCCGATTTTCCTTCCTGTGGTTCGATGAAAAATCACAACCCACCTAACTTAATGACACATTGTAGTAGTTAAGGCCCACGAGAAAAGATCTTTATTTGAGGCGACAGGGGACCTTCGAATTCCTAATTCTAAATAAACAGATTGTAATTACTTTGACGTTCGAGGATTCATCAGGGGATGATTAAAAAGGGTTGATGTAGCCGTATGAGTGGTACATGGAAGGTGGAATGGTTACTTTATTTTAAGGCCTTCACCAAACTGGAACCCCGTTCTCAGCAACGGCCTTGTGGAAATAAACGCAGAACAAATTCGCAAAGCTAGACATTTCTAGATAGACGCATAAACACTCAGATACATAACTCCATTTTTTTTCTTGCCTCTGGTGAGATATTGCTACTTTATACACTTCCCCTCCAAAATCGTAGGTAACATATTGAATAGGGATGCATTCGGAAGACAGTTACCGAAATATTATTGATGTTTAAAAAATAAATACTCGTCGTTTTTTGCCCTAGAAATATCGTGGACAGTTGTAAAAATATCAAAATATCTTTACAAGTTCTCATTTCGCACCCCGGCAAGAAAAGTGACGCAACTCAAAATTGCAGAATCTGAGAAACATCAACTTAAAGGATACTATAAAACATATATTGAAATACTACAAAACTTCTTTTAAATTTTTGGTAAGTATTTATGGTGGTAACTCTTATTATATTCTATAGAATAGTAATAGTACACTCTGAAACATCTCATACATATTTTTCAATGACATAACATCAAAATGTTTATTTTTTGACTTGTGTCACTTTTCTTGCCGGGGTGCGATTTAGTATTATAACACTTGAACGTGTTACCAAACCAAGCCAATAATCCATCTACGCGTGCAGTTTAAATCAGATTCAGAGTGGACAGAGGCCGCGGTATATCAGTTGGAAGAACAACGGATTAGCAATCGAAGGGTGCAGAGATCGAAATTCCGTCCAATCAAAGACAATCGTGCACGGAAGGGTTGGTGTACGTTGAATCTGTCGTAGCTTGAAATGTACTAACGATGGTGTGGAAGTTTGGCGATTGGGGTGCCAACTCAGGTGTTCACCTCGTAATGGTACAAACAGACGTGGTGTCCACGAATTTTTCCTTCGGAATGGATACCGGAACGCAGCCCGTTGTGGTTCTCCAGTACGATGTTATCATGAAACCAAGGGTAATGGTAATGGTAATTTTAGTTAACGTCGTACTAGAGCAACACAACGGGCTATTGACGACGGTCCGGGATCAGTTCCTTTAGGGAAAGATCCGAGGACAACACCTCGTAATTTTGAACCACGGTCAGATGACGAAGCAACACCTGAGCTGGCACCCCACTCTCCAAACTTCCATGAAACCAAGGGATCAAATCCAAAAGAAATTTAGGACAGCATATTCAAACCCGTTTCCTGAGTGAAGTGCACGTTGTCAGAGAAGCTAGGGGAAGTTCCGAAAGACAGTAACATAACCAGCAATGAGTCTTCCGATATTATTAATTCTTTGGTCCACATGTAGGCTGCATATTTCGTTTTTAATTTACATTAGAATATTCAAAAGCACTCGTCAAGCGCAGGGCTGTATCGAGACAGGGCTCGATTCCTTCACAAAATGATCAGAGGTGGGACTGTAGAAAAGACAAGCTGAAGCTAATGTTTCAGAGGAAATCAAGTTTCCTGAATCAATCGGGGAAAAAAACATTCAAGAGACCGCCACGAAGTGGATTTGTACACGTAAAATCTGTCGTGGCCTCAAATGTCCTCACGTTTGCGTGGTGTGCAAGTTTGGAGAGTGGGGTGCCAGCTCAGGTGTTGCTTCGTCATCTGACCGTGGTTCAAAATTACGAGGTGTTGTCCTAGGATCTTTCCCTCAAGGGATTGATCCCGGACCGTCGTCAATAGCCCGCTGTGTTGCTCTAGTACGACGTTAACTAAAAAATCACAAAAAATTATTACCCTTTGGATTTGATCCCGAACCGTCGCCGCCGACTAACCGGTATAGTGGTTGTGTTAGCCTCTAGATCGCAAGGTTCCTGGTTCGAATCCGGGTCCGGGCATGGATGTTTGTAAACGTATGGTGTAGAGGCGGCTGGTGCACCTTAAATCTGTCGTGGCCAAAAGTCCTCACGTTGGGTTGGCGTGGAAGTTTGGAGAGTGGGGTGCCAGCTCAGGTGTTGCTTCGTCATCTGACCGTGGTTCAAAATTACGAGGTGTTGTCCTCCAATCTTTCCCTTAAGGGACTGATTCCGGACCGTCGTCAATATCCCGTTGTGTAGCTCTTGTACGACGTTAACTAAAATTACCAATTACCCGAACCGTCGCCAGTTAGCCATTGTGTTGCTCCAGTGCGACGTTAATAAAATATTACTGCCATTAAGAACCAATCGTTTTCACCACAAGGCCGCGGTAGCCTGATTGGAAATGGATTAGCAACCGAAAGTTTTGAGTTCGAATCTCGATCCAACCATGAAACGTCATGCAAGTGAGTGCACGTTAAATCTGTCGCGGCCTTGGTGAAAGTTTGGAGAGTGGGGTGCCAGCTCATGTGTTAACATCGCCATCTGTCTGTGGTTCAAAATTACGCGTTGTTGTTACATGATCTTTTCCCTTCGTGGTTGATCCCGGATCGTCACAAACAGCCCGCTGTGCTGCTCCACTTTGACGTTAATTGTTGTTGTTACTAATCCCCGACATGGTCTCTTTAAGTCAGACCAAGTCCACAAAACCATAAGCCCCCAAAAAGTTCAAGAAAAGCAGAGGTTCCGAAAAAATCTTGTCCATTGTAAAGTCAATACATTTTTAATATGAGCTGGCGAAGCCTGATCAGCTTCGCACTTGGTACAAGTCCTGAAATTAATTAATTGATGTTAATTAAAAATACCAAATACCAATATCTTTACCATGACGGTATTACGGGGAGGAGTTACTAAATTAACGTCGCACAGGATCGACACGTCGGGCTATTGGTGACGGTCCGGAATCAATCCCCAAGGGAAAAGGTCGAAGGACAACGCTTCGTAATTTTTAACCAGTCAGAGAAGAGCAACATCTGAGCTGGCACCGCACTCTCCAAGTTTCCACACTACAGCAACCTGAGGGCATTTGAGGCCACGACAGATTTAACGAGCACCAACCACCGTGTACTCTCAACCCTCCGGTTGCTAATCCGTTGCTGTTCCAACTGGGCTACAGCGGCCCGATTTGATTTGGGGATCATTTTGTGATGCTATTGATTGTAGTCCTTGGTGAGGAATTATTGCTGACCCAAATATACTTCGACATATTTACTACTTTTCGATACATAATTATCAACAAATTATATCTATTACATAAACTGTGAGTATTAAATTAACTTTAAAGCATAAGAAAAGTTTCCCATTGTAAAAGTAACAAGACGTGTATTTCGATACATTGCCCTAGTTAAAAGTGTATTTTTATTTGTTGAGATAACATCAAGGAGGTAAGTATCCAATGCTAAAGTAACGACTGATTTGAAAAAGCTTTATCACGAATTTCACTCTTATTCATTACTATTTTATTTTTAGTCATGACATTTTGATAGCTCTTAATATGAAAAATTAACGTGAGGGATCTCTTGAAACTCTTGCGCAATTAATGGCCTCCTACAAAAAAAATAGTCCTGCCATTAGTGGGTGCTTTATCATTGTTTGAATCTACTGAAGTTATCTTTCCTCTCAATGTCGTACTTGAAGCATGATTTTTTAAGACTTTACATTAGAATTGTATTGCAAATTTGAAAGGATGTATGCTAAAAATATCGTTGAAGATAGTTGCACGTAAATTTAATTATACGCACATAATTTTAAACGTTTTGCAGTTTTCATTTTGTCATAGATCCACCTCGAATAACATAAAATTGGGCACAATAGCCATGTTATGTAATACGTGAGGCAAATTTTGGTATCTGCTAGACTGTAACACACGTGATGTTACGAAATTTTAATTTATTTTGCCTGATGAGAGGTAGGTAGGATTTTTAATTAACGTCCTACTGAAGCAACAAAACGGGCTATTGACGACGGTCCGGGATCTAACTCCTAAGGGAAAGATCCGAGGACAACACCACGTAATTTTGAATCACGGTCAGATGACGTTGCCTTGATGAGAGATAGTCGAATAGCTTTTAATTGCGGGGCAAAAAGTTTGAGTTCTTTGGAATAATATAAAATTTATTATTTGTACCTAAACACAGTTCTTAGGATAGGATGTAATAGAAGACAAAAAAAAAAAAACTTTATCATCATATGTTTTGAAAATTTTAAAATTGCAGATGAATTTGTGGTTCAGAGGAAATACTTTCCTTAAAAAGATGCTACGTTTATACCAACAAATCAACTTACCAAATCGGCAAAGTTTCAGCAAAATTTTGTCTTCTGAATTCCAATGCTCGTTTCCTCGGAACAAGTTCTATCGATTTAGAGCGTTCACAAACACCGCAATCCTTTGTAGAGTCGTTTAGCTCCTAATTGAACGCTTCAAAAAAGCCAGCACCAAATCCGAAAAATGGGAGCGTCGAAAAAACGAAACTGAAATCCGTACGCGTCCGATGCCGTTTGAAAGGGAATTGGAACTGCATGCGCGCGGCTGCGATTATCAGTCACCTGTTCCATTTTTACTGTTACTCTTCGCAAACTGTTCCACAAGCGACTGTTATTTTTCGCTATCTGTTGCTCTTGACGGCGATGTGAGAACCATTGTGATTTATGCGACCGAATTATTAAACATTCCTGTGGAAAGTTCGATTGTTTGAAGGATTTTTCAGTAGCATTAACATTTTCCAAAAAACTTTATTGCTGAATCAAGCACATTTGTTCGCACGATTCCAGAGCTCCAATCAAAAAACGGTACTGCCAAACGCATACGGCGTTTTAAATTATCGTCGATTTTCAGATATATTTACCTATATTTTTAGCTCAGGTGTTGCTTCGTCATCTGACCGTGGTTCAAAATTACGATGTGTTGTCCTCGGATCTTTCCCTCAAGGGACTGATCCCGGACCGTCGTCAATAGCCCGTTGTGTTGCTCTAGTACGACGTTAACTAAAAAATTACCAATTACCTATATTTTAACTGTGAGATAAAATAAACTTTGATGTTGACAACTTCACGGTGATTAAATTAGATCCGTGGAAATGGTAATGGTAATTTTTAATTAACGTCATACTAGAGCAACACAACGGGCTCTTGACAACGGTCCGGGTTGAATCCCCAAAAGAAAAGATCCGATGACAACACTACGTAATTTTGAACTACGGTTAGATGACGAGGCAACAAGTGAGTTGGTACACCACTCTCCAAGCTTCCATACCAACCCAACGGGAGGACTTTCGGCAACGACAGATTTAAGATGCACCAGCCGCTTCTACACCATGCGCTTACAAACATCCATGCACTGACCCGGATTCGAACCAGGAACCTTCCGATCTAGAGGCTAACACCTTAACCACCTGACCGGTTGGTCGGCTAATTAGATCCGTGGGTATATTTGATTGCTTTACAATATTTCGGCTCTTTCCTATCAAAATGTGATTGGTGTCTAGGTATATAAGATATTTTGTCCAATTCTGGCAGCGGTATCCCGGTTGGAAGAGTAACGAATCAGCAACTGGTGGGTTGCAAGTTCGAATTCAACCATAGACCGTCGTGCACAAGGAGGGCTGGTACACGTTAAATTTGTCATGACCTCAATTCTTCTCACGTTTGCGTGGTGTTAAAGTTGTTAGAGTGGGGTGCCAACTTAGGTGAGACATCGTCATCTGACCGTGGTTCAAAATTAAGTGGTCACGTTTGCATGGTGTTGACGTTTGGGGTGCCAGCTTAGGTGTGACCTCGTCTTCTGACCGTGGTTCAAAGTTAAGTGGTGATGTCGTCGAATCTTTCCCAGGGGTTTGATTCACGGACCGTCAACAATAGCCCTTTGTCTAGATGCAGTGCCTACGTTAATCAAATACCTACCTATTTTGTCCAATCCTATCTCATTTAGAGTCGCGTAGATGCATTCTTCGCTAGCTTCAGCAACAGAAAACAAATGGCGCATTTCACTTGCAAAGACTGTTTTCAGACATGTTCCAATAGATTAAAACTTCGGTTGGCATCGATCAAGCTCACTTTGGCATACGTTTTTGAAACATCGAGACATTTCGGGGGTTGACCTTGAAATTCTTGCGGTGAGTAACCATAATTTTAAATAACCATTTTCACAAAACGAAAAAAAATTTTTTTCAAAGGGAAGTGTACTCTCTTATGTCTTACTTCATATAGACATCAGAATATCTAATGACGGAGCCTCATAAAATATTTATGTACCTAGGTACAATAGAATACAAGAACTTGAGTCCTGCGCCGGTTAAAAGAGCCAAACACCTCTGTTCGAGTCTACTTTCGATCCTCCTACAGAGCAAAAATTCAATCCAAGGGGACCCCTTCTTAAAACCATTTGGACTTTGGACGGGAAGATCTTCCAGGAAGAACTGCTGGTATTGAACCCGAGTCTTAGGTAATCATTGCAAGGATCCCGAAAGTGTTAGTTCTCATTTTTTTCACACTAAATTTGAAATGAGACATCTCTGGTCAAATAGTTTTCAATTTTGAATCAATCTTCAAGTACAATTTTTAATGCAACGTTAAATTATTTTTTTGTTAACAGATTTGTGGTCCTTATAAAACCTATTCAAAGGTCCGGAATCGGTTCCTATGGGTCATGGGTTTAGAACCCCTATTCTATACGACAAAAGAGAGACGTAAGCCAGTTGTTCTCAACCTTTTTGACTGCACATACCTCTTAACATATGTGTGTAACTAGCGTATCCCTTGTAGATATATATAAAATAATGTGCAAACAATTTGTAAAAACAATGAATAAAATGAAAACACATCAAATTTTGTATTTATTAATAACACTACTGTGTCTACCAAGAGAATTGCTTCTCCTACGGCAACAGTCGCAAAACAGAATAAAAATAAATATCTACCATGTCCCTCTAATGAACATGAACTAGTCAGGCCCCCCACCCTCCGAATACGTGGAATAATTACATAATAGATATTGAACCAAATGGGTGAAAAGTTTTATAAATTAATTCATATTTCATACCAAAATTTAAATATTTTTGTCCCAATTGGAAAACATGAAAGTGTAAATGACGATATCAATTTCGATACAGATTTTGTTCTTGTTTGTCCCAAGAAAGCAATAATTTAAAAATTTCCCCCTCTACGTGCGAATTTGATAGAAAACGGCGGATCATTGGGAGAAAAATTCTTGAAATTAGATCTCATTCTGGACAGTTAAGAGTAATCTGACTGGGGTTTAATGTGTTTTGCTAATGATCCGATCGAGACAAATGAATTAAAATATTTTTCAGACCAACACAAATATCTGAACCAATTTACAGACTCGTTTCATGTGATCTCAAAATTTACTTTTTACTAGTTGAGTTAAAAGTTACTCTTTGAACCAGTCCATCTTCAGTCAACCCAAACGAAAAGAACAGTTACATATGCCTGTTCCGAGTAGCAGATCAGCTGGGATCAGTGCCCTCTAGCGGGAAAGGGAAGGGGGAAGCGATGGAAATAGCGCGATTGTGATCGTCAGGTGAAGAGCTTTATTTACGGGCAGTGTTGTTGACCTGCACTGACCTCGTTCGGTGGAGACAGCTCGGACCGTTTTTATTTATCCGGCCCTTTCTACTCAGAATCGATCGAGCTCCCTTTCTCATCTGGCCCCGCCGAATAGTGCACTTCGCTCGAAAATGATCCAAGAGACCCCTTTATCAAGCACCTATTCTGACACTAATTTAGGCTTTGTTCATTCTCCCGGTCCCTTGAGTTCTGTACACGGTTCAACCGGCCGTTACAAAAGTAAATGCTGAATCGAAATTTTGTCAAATATCTGTCATTTTTTTTAACTAACGTCGCACTGGAGCAACACAACGAGCTATTGGCAACGGTTCGGAATCAAACCCGAAGGGAACGATCCGATTACAACACCACGTAATTTTGAACCAGGGTCAGACGACGAGGTCACATCTGAGCTGGCTCCGTTCCGAATGGAAACAAACCTCTCCGTACCGATCCATTAAAGCAGTGGTCCCCAACCCCCGGGCCGCGGACCGGTACCCGTCCATGGATCAAATGGTACCGGGCCGCCCAAGTAACATTAAATTATTTCCATTTTATTTACTGTGGTGTATTTCTCTCGGGTTTGTGCGGTTCTTATCTATGACAATTCCCCTCGGATTAGGAGGCGGTAAATCAGAACTTGAAATTTGTTCTGTTACTAGAGCTTCAATTATGATTTCTTAGTTCTGTATGTCTCTTTTCCAATTTTGATCAATGTAACAACTGTTTTCAAGTTGCCAGACAAAGTAGCTGCATTTAAAGCCAAACTGAAGTTGTGGGGACGGCACGTGAACAGAGGCATTTTGGACATGTTTCAGACATTAGTGGGGATTTTAGGCGAGATTGAGCCTAAACATTCATTCTCCCAGTTGGTGCACGATCACTTGTCTTTGCTTTTAAAAGAGCACAACAGACCCAACCACAAAAGACCCACGGACTAGTAAGGAATGAATCCGCGATCCATTTGTCAACAAATCAGGCGAATCTAGCATGTCTGTGCAAGAAGAAGATCAACTACTGGAGATTGTAAAACTACGTTCGAGACAACAACTCTGCTGGTGTTCTGGATTAAAGTCATGGCGGAATACCCTGAGATTGCCACCACAGCACTTAAATCCCTATTGCCATTTCCGACAACCTATCTGAAGCGGGGTTTTCTGCAGTGACAGCAACCAAACAAAACAACGGTATAAACTGGACATAAGCAACACACTTCGGGTGTCATTGTCTCCTATTACCCCCAGATGAAACCGTCTTGTCACAAAGAAACAAGCTCAGGGTTCTCATTGATTTAGCGTTCTAGTGAGTTAAAATGTTAAATCACTTTGTATTCATTTTTTGGTGTAACTGTATTTTATTTTGAAGGCATGTTTAAATACAATCAAATTAAAAATTTAAATCAAAGCAATCTAAAATATAAACAATCAAGCCCCCCCCCCCCTCAGCGGGCCGCGTTGAAATTATCAAACGTTGATCCGGTCTGCGGCAATAGAAAGGTTGGGGAGCACTGCATTAAAGGACCACAGCGGATTGGGCACTTAAGGCTAGGGAAAGTCTCTAGTAGGAAACATCTGAGTTGGCACCCCATTCACCAAACCTCCACACCACGCCAACTTGAGGAAATCGGAGGTCACGACAGATTTAACGTGCACCATCCCCCTTAGAACACGACAGTCTTTGGTTAGATTCGAACTCGTAAACCTCCGGTTGCTAATCCGTTACTATTCCAACCGCCTACCAAACGGTCTGGTGGTTAAGGTGTTACCCTCTAGATCGACCGGAGAGTTCCTGGTTCGAATCTGGGTCAGTGCATGGATGTTTGTAAGCGTATGGTGCACTTTAAATCTATCGTGGCTGAAAGTCCTCACGTTGAAAGTACATCGTCAGTAGCCGGTTGTGTTGCTCAACTACGACGTTAATTAAAAATTAACCTTCCAATCGGGTTAACGCGGTCCTCGGAGTTTCCCGAAGTTCGAACCAAGTCTCTTTTATATGTTTACGAGTTTGTTGCCATTCTGCTACACGTGAATACTGTGTGTTACGAAATGCTTGCAACCTCTTCTCCAAAGGCATTTTTAACTTTCTTTTCTGCACCGAATCTTTGTTTCTTTCTTTCACCGGGGGATGCATGGATTTGCATGGACGCGGAGCCACTTCGAACGATGCAATGAATAAGCGAAATGCGTACTTGCTGAATGTGAAAGGTAAGACTGGTGTAGAAATGCAGCGGGTTCCCGAACCGGGACTTTCGTCATCCCAAGGTCGGGCGTCTCGCATTGGATGCAAATGGCGGTGGCGAAAGGGTTGAGCACAGCCATTGTTTCGGGGGCTTGCGACATTTCGCAGGCGCCTCGCCAAAGGGTCAGTGGACCAGAGCGCGCGCATCCTTCAGCCAGATTGCAGAAGTCCAATGGATTGGGCAACATGCATCCACACTGCTCTGCATATGCTCAAAACTTCAAACCAAAAACATTTACCCACGGCAATGTTACATTCAATCAGCTGTGCATCTAGGGCAACGTGTGTTTTTTACCATTGGTTTCATTTGGTGATATTGGTGGTTCGATTTCGCCTTTCGGAAAAACCACTCGTTTTTAATCGCGCATCATTCACAACATGGCCAATTCACTCACAGTTGAAAAATTTGCGCTACTAGTTCTAGCATCTATTTACGAATATTTAAATGAATGAAATCAAATTCGAGATTGAGTCGTTCCAAACATGAGATCTATGAAGGTCCTCATATGAATTTCCCCTTTCGGAAAAGCCACTCGTTTTTAATCGCGCCTTATTCTAAATAGGGGCAATTCACTCCCAGTTGAAAAGTTTGCGCTACTGGTTGTTTTATCTATTTACGAATATTTAAATGAATGAAATCAAATTCGAGATTGAGTCGTTCCAAACATGAGATCTATGAAGGTCCTCATATGAATTTCCCCTTTCGGAAAAGCCACTCGTTTTTAATCGCGCCTTATTCCAAATAGGGGCAATTCACTCCCAGTTGAAAAGTTTGCGCTACTGGTTGTTTTATCTATTTACGAATATTTAAATGAATGAAATCAAATTCGAGATTGAGTCGTTCCAAACATGAGATCTATGAAGGTCCTACATATGTATTTGCCCTTTCGGAAAAGCCACTCGTTTTTAATCGCGCCTTATTCTAAATAGGGGCAATTCACTCCCAGTTGAAAAGTTTGCGCTACTGGTTGTTTTATCTATTTACGAATATTTAAATGAATGAAATCAAATTCGAGATTGAGTCGTTCCAAACATGAGATCTATGAAGGTCCTCATATGAATTTCCCCTTTCGGAAAAGCCACTCGTTTTTAATCGCGCCTTATTCTAAATAGGGGCAATTCACTCCCAGTTGAAAAGTTTGCGCTACTGGTTGTTTTATCTATTTACGAATATTTAAATGAATGAAATCAAATTCGAGATTGAGTCGTTCCAAACATGAGATCTATGAAGGTCCTCATATGAATTTCCCCTTTCGGAAAAGCCACTCGTTTTTAATCGCGCCTTATTCCAAATAGGGGCAATTCACTCCCAGTTGAAAAGTTTGCGCTACTGGTTGTTTTATCTATTTACGAATATTTAAATGAATGAAATCAAATTCGAGATTGAGTCGTTCCAAACATGAGATCTATGAAGGTCCTCATATGAATTTCCCCTTTCGGAAAAGCCACTCGTTTTTAATCGCGCCTTATTCCAAATAGGGGCAATTCACTCCCAGTTGAAAAGTTTGCGCTACTGGTTGTTTTATCTATTTACGAATATTTAAATGAATGAAATCAAATTCGAGATTGAGTCGTTCCAAACATGAGATCTATGAAGGTCCTACATATGTATTTGCCCTTTCGGAAAAGCCACTCGTTTTTAATCGCGCATTATTCTAAATAGGGGCAATTCACTCCCAGTTGAAAAGTTTGCGCTACTGGTTGTTTTATCTATTTACGAATATTTAAATGAATGAAATCAAATTCGAGATTGAGTCGTTCCAAACATGAGATCTATGAAGGTCCTACATATGTATTTGCCCTTTCGGAAAAGCCACTCGTTTTTAATCGCGCATTATTCTAAATAGGGGCAATTCACTCCCAGTTGAAAAGTTTGCGCTACTGGTTGTTTTATCTATTTACGAATATTTAAATGAATGAAATCAAATTCGAGATTGAGTCGTTCCAAACATGAGATCTATGAAGGTCCTACATATGTATTTGCCCTTTCGGAAAAGCCACTCGTTTTTAATCGCGCATTATTCTAAATAGGGGCAATTCACTCCCAGTTGAAAAGTTTGCGCTACTGGTAGTTTTATCTATTTACAAATATTTAAATGAATGAAATCAAATTCGAGATTGAGTCGTTCCAAACATGACATATATGAAGGTCCTATTATAAGTATTGGGTTGATGCAGAAGTTCGTCCCGTTTTTTTGACAAACATTGAAGAAAAATTATTTTATTCATTAAAAAGGACATTTAATAAACATGGTATGTGCCTTTCTGTAAGATGACCTTTCTCCATCCATCCGGTTGATGCATCATCCGGCTCTCATACAAGTTCTGAGGTTTTTGGCTAAAGAACTGATCCAGGTCACGACACTTTCTGAACCAATTACGGTACGTGGATCGTCAACGGCACCCTCGCCCTACGCAACATACATATATCGTGATACTAATTAGCAAAACTTGTAATTCATATACTTTAACAAAGGAGTTACGAGTTTTGCTAATTAGCATGACGATACGTTCTTTTGGGTCCATCCATGAGATACGAAATGAATAAAAGTCAGCAGATAGGGGTTCAGACCTTAGAGGAGAGATAAACCAGATAAACCCTTCGTCTGAACCATAGAGGAGATATTTATCTCCTCTATGGTTCAGACGAAGGGTTCATAGAGGAGATATTTATCTCCCCTCTATGGTTCAGACGAAGAGAAATGTTTGTCCCCACCTTACTAAGAATCTGAATATGCGTTTTTACGTTTATAGCCTGTATACGTAATGTTTACTGTGCAACACTTCGTTATTATTTTCTGAGTTCCTGCATTCTCTAAAGTTGCGTCTTAAAATGATGCAGTTTTAGGGGTAAGAATCAAGAATCTTGATAGTGGTAATGAAGGCATTCTGAAATATCATAATGGTAGTGGAATTATTGTGATTTATTTCTTAAAGCGTGAACTTTATACCTTCAATCGTAAAATTTCAGTATTAATTTTTTTGGAACTTCTTATCAGACAATGCGTTTTTATAATAAATAGAAATTTTACACTTCAGTTCATAATTAAATAGTGTATTTTCAAACAGCATATGCATTTCTGTGTATTAGAGAAAACCAAACCTTCACATTTTGATTACCATTTTAGGAAAATTGCAATTTATGTATTAGACTATGGGGCAGAAAATATTGAAAAGTCAAAAGTTACAGGGGAAAGGATAATAAGTAGAAAATAAGGTAAAATTAGTGAATGCGTAGAAGTATTTGAAAGGATAATTGATGAAATTTTAATGCTGATTCTCGTTTCAGGATCGACATGGAAAATTTAAATGATAAATATGAAGGTAGAAAGATACCAGAAAGACTACTATTTAAAAGGACTACACAATAATTTATTGAGACGAAACATTCTTTTTAGGGAAAGGAAGGTTTATAGGGCTTAAAATTGAAAAATGTTCATCGGCTGGAAGCAAAAATCTTAAATTAAATTAAATGGTAGGTTTATTGAATGATACGGGATTTTGTGGGGGATTCAAAAATTTGTAAGAAGGGTTAAAATTCGTAAGGAGTTGGGGATGAAAAGAAAAGGCAGGTGTCGAATTGGATTCTCTGGCGTGGTAAGCAGAGACGCCGCCAAATCAGCAATAGACACATCATCCTCGTGACGCAAAAGGTGGTTAGAACAGACTGAACATCCAACGAGTGGCATCATCTTACTAATATCACTCTCCATTTGCACACTACTTCTACACTGTATGTAAACTATCACAGTGATGGGTAAATTCAAGCAAAATGTATCCCTGCTGAAATTCCAACGCTAATAGGCAAATATTTACCTTGCAGCCCTCGCAAGAAGTAACGCCGTAGTGATAGCCGGAAGCCTTGTCACCGCACACTTTGCAAGCGACGAACGACTTGGAACTGCTGCCACCACTGCTGTTGGAATCCGGATCGTCTGCGAAAAAGAAAGCAATAATAACATTAAAAATCTAATTTCCAATTGAACGGATTGCTCTAAAACAGTAGTCAGCAAAACATTAGTTCCAAAAGAGCCAAAGATCAGCAGTACAACGATTAAGATTTCTTTTGAGAGCCAAAATTTATTTTCAAGAACCACGATTTTAGGAATCGGTTTAAACTAGCTACTCACATAAATAAAACCAGATATCATAAAATAATCTTATTTATTGACAAAAAAAAATTTTTACTTTAAAATAAAAATATGACAAAATACGCATTTAATGTGAACAATGACTTTGCATTTCCTTTTCGCACTCCGGTCTTACTTTTTACCCCATCTGTTGAAATTGAAACAATTTTATCAAGTGGAATATGTTTCTCCGTGCATTCAATGACAGCATTTGCAATTAGAGATTGCAATCCGGCGCGATTTTCAATCCGGATTGACGCTTATCTGGCTGGATCCGGACGGATTGGTACTTTGTTAATAAGTCTATATAATCAGTTTGTATTTTTCAAAATCAGCTTATTCAAAATTGACGAACAAAACGTTTGTTTTAGCATTACTGAATTAACTCTATTAATAACTAGCCACTGTGTGGCTAGCCCGGCGTTGCCCGTGCCAGTTGCTTTTAAGAGGTTATTGGTTTGCTTCGCAAATCAAATGGGAATTCGTAGCCTGTTGGATAACAGCCATAACGGAGTTGCACGTGGTGTTGTTTTGCTTCGCAAACCAAATGATGGCTGCCCGCTGCAGTTCTTTTCGCAGGGGTCCCATTGCCCGTGGTATTGGTTTGCTTCGCAAACCAAAAAAATATAAATTTTCAATTGAAAAATTGTGAAAATATAAAAGAAAAAAAGAAAATCAAACGTAAAAGGTTTATTCCTGGTGTAAAATTTTTCGCAGATTTCAAATCCGTTAAAATTTTTTTCTCCATCTTTAACGATCGCTGAGATAAAAAATAAAGCAATGAAGAACGCCAGTGATAACTTTAATAGTTTCTTTTGCTTCACTCGAATCCGTTTCCCAGGAAATCAAAATGAATTAATCTCGAATCAAAAGAAGGTCATTCGAATCTGTTTGCTACCATTCCCATTTATTGCGAATTCACGAAAGGTGAAAAAAAAATTGATATGGTTCCAAACGCTGACGTCAACAGTGACGTCACAGAGGGAGAAAAAGTCAATATGCAAGTAGATCTTCATTACCGAAAAAAAAAGAAAGAATGAAGAAAAAAATTATTAAATTCATTTTAAAATGTTCTAGATTGAATTTTAAAATTCGCCGGGACCCAAAAAATATATATTTGTATAAAATGTCGACAACGGCCAATTGTATACCGCTTGCGAAACACAGTTGTTGGTAACACGGCACAAGTTCACCAATTCCAACCATGACGCTTGATCCGTCACCAATGCCAATAATAATGTTATGCCAATAATATCAGTATCAAAATCCATGCCAAAGCTCGTCAAGCGGTCTTTTATCGAACTGATACCGTGATCCATAGTACACGAGATCGAAGTATCTTTCTTTGTGATGAACATTCAGGTTTAAATATCCATGATTCTTTTGGGATGTCCATTCATCAAATGTTAAAGCAAACTTTTGTCTTTGTTTCTTGAGATAACCAAATTCAATAATCATGTCAGCTTTTAAGGTATTTGCAAAATTTGTAACTATAGATCTTATTGTATTTGGTGAATTTGGGAGTTGAAATCCACTGAAAATAAAAAACTCAAATCTGAAGATGTACAAAATGTAATAAGGGTGTAACCATCTTTGCAGACCATTCTGGAAACCATAGTTTCAATATTCTTTTCCTTTTTGAAATAACTGTCAATAGGTTTAGTTTTTTCTTTAAGTATTTCTTCGCAAATATAATTTCAATTGTCTCTGTCTTATTTCCGTCTCGTTTAGATGTGGATGCTTTAGGAACTAAATCATCAGAGTGAGGGCGCTTTAATTGGTTGGACTATTCGCAGAAATTGTGTTAATGCAGTGTATTGTTTCTAAATGTACTTTTAAACCTTTGTAAGTTTCCTTCCTTTCAGTAAGTTTCCTTCTTTCGCAAAAAATATTATTGATAATTTAATTTATTATTTTTGCTAGAATTCTCCAAACTGATGATTAAAAAATTATAAAATCGATTAATTCACAATCGATTGTTTAATAAACGATTTTGCGACTTCAAAGTTGGGTTTGAATAATCGATTATTATTATTATTTTTAATTCGGTTTATCGGATCCGGACCGGATTTGATAGATATTGCTGGATCCGGAAGGTAGCTAAACGATACTGGATCCGATTGCAATCCATATTTGCAATATACTCTAACTGTACACACATAACCGTGAAATAACGCAAGTACTCATTTCGCGCCATTTGCGATAAATATTCTATCGAAGAAAACGTGTTTATTTCGCTTACTTGGTATAAAAAAAGTATATTTTAAAACAAAATAGTCGTTATTGGATATAACCATTAATTAATTATTATTTATATTTTCCATTTATTTATGAAAACAAGGTACTTCAGACCGGAGACGCATGTGCGGCGAGCTGCGGCGCCGAGGGGAACTGCGGTACAAATTGCTCGCAAGTTGGACGTGCGTCGCCGGAGAAATGTGCACACTACTCCATTGGATCTAATGTATCTCAGACCGCACTTCCGTTGCCGCAGCGGCGTTGCACGTTGAAAAACCGAATGTGTGCACCGGGCCTAAAAGTTATTCTTTAGGACCCGAAGGCGAAATAAATCGAACAAAATCAAACGTGCGCTGTGTCATTTATGTCACAAAATTCGTTAACAGTTATTGATAAGGCTGAAACCATTTTAAGACCTTCGATTTGCTGATTGGTTATATTCGAAGACATATTGATTGTTCTGCCTTTTACGGTTTTAGGAAGCATTGGATTGCACCCAATTATAAGATACAGAACTTGATTTTTCATGACTCTTCTGAAGTTCCTCAACTGCTTTCTTCCTCGCATAACCCCGGAGGGATATTTTCTGCCAGCATTTACTCGAAATCGATTCGTGGCAGGGCCGCACTCAAGTGGCTAAAGAGCAGCGGGTTTAACGACCACTGTTCTAGAATAAAGACAAGCGCGTGTTAACTCGAATTGCAGAATATTTGCTGCATCAGTTACACAGTACCTCAGTGTAACACGCAAAAACCGCGTAATGCGCCAGTATCCCGTTGTGTTACTCAATTACAATGTTAATTAAATATTACCAATTACCAATCACGCAAAAATCAAGTCCGACATATTATGGAGAAACCCAAGATAGATGGAAAGATTTTGCTTACTCAAAACGTGCTAAAAAGAGTAACTAAAAATTAAATATAATATATATATATATATATATATATATATATATATATATATATATATATAACATTTCTTCATTTTTTTTTAAAGACTTTTGTTGTAATTTTTTTGCAAATTCCTGTGTTCGAAATTATATCTCTCTATATTAACAAAAAGTTACCGCCGCCGCCGCCGCAGGATTGCAAACTGTGTTGTTTAGGTCGATTCTTAGACTGTTTCCCGAGAAAGTACTGATCAGAAAAAAACGAAATTAACATGGTTTGTTCTTCATCGTATTCCCTGGACAATTATTAAGATTTTTTTCCGATGCGGCTATTAGTTTAGGGTTTATTAAGTGTCGAAATTGAAAAAGCGAAATTTCTTCCTCCAGTGAGCAAAACCCATACAAATTTTGAGTCTTCAGCCTTGAATTTTTTTTAAAAGAGTTCCTGTCAACGCAAATTTTTGCAGCTCGTCGAGTTATTTTGGAAATTTCAATTTGGTTCTTTCAAATTAGAAAATTGGGACATTTGTTACTTTTTTTTTAAACTGCCGTATATATATCTTATTACTATTAGTTTTTAATTTTTAAAATATCGCAGTATACCTCAGAACGTACTCTTTCTTACGGTACAATTTTTTTTTTAAATTGGTTTACAAATAAATTCGATGCAATCAAAAGTTGGTCATACAAATTTTGTATTTTGTGGTTCGCGGAGCAGGTTCCGCACGCAGTTGTGGGTTGTATTTTTGACTATCGGGTTTGCCAGATATCAAATTTATCGTAGCAACAATTGCCATAAAAACGATTTCTTTTCATTTGGCGAGGAGAAGCTCGCTTTTTTCACTCTGTTCTCAGACGGTTTATGGAGAAAGTACGAAGTACAGGTCGTAAAGTTAGAAGATTAAAACAGTTTACTTTCGGCGGCTATTAGGTTAGACTATTAGTTTAGGGTGCATTAAGTGTTAAAGTAAAAAAAAGTGAAATCACTTGCGAAAGTATTGGTTTGCTTCGCAAACCAAACGAGATTACGTAGCAATCCACGGGGGTTGGCGAGCGTAAGCGAGCAGGGGGCGAAGCCCTCACTGTAACTTCATGGACCGGAAAGTCATATCAGAATTATACGAATTATTCAGATAGTTTCGCTGTCCAGGAGATTCACTCTGCGAAAGGAATGTTGGTTTACGAAGCAAACCAAATGGGATTGTGTAGCAATCCTTGGGGGTTGGCGAGCGTTAGCGAGCAGGGGGCGGAGCCCCTAGTATGTATAAAAGAAAAAAAATCACTTATTGACCTTGTGAGCACTTCATAAGATAAACACGGCCCGATGTCCTCAAATCAATCTTGGTTGCTGTTGGAGCTTCTAGTCGCAACTTCGAGCGAGAACGCGCCAAATTTTGCCGCAGTGTAGGAGTTGTGTGATTTTTTTGTGTTTTGTGCTATTTTCAGAAAAAGATTTGTTTCTCGAGGGTGAAGGTGGTCTGGTCCATCTCTCCCCTTATACGAGCTCTTGTGCACATGCATTTATATTTGTGATGGTATTGTCCATCTTTTGTCTTCAGATCTATGGTGCTCGATTCCTTTAATTGTAAATATGTACATATATCAAGTATAATTAACCAAATAAAACTACAATCCACTTTTATCGAATTATTCCATATCTTCAATCGCCAAGACAGTTGCATTTGGATATTTTTGAGCAAGACATTTGCACGTTTGTGGAAGTTCTCAGAGTATGGGAAACGCTACTTTAAATTGTTTAGATGTAAAAATGTGGGATGTGAAAGAATGACCCTATTAGTTTTAAATTTCGACACGACTCCAACATCTAAAGTCAGATGCAAACTTGTATGTTGAAGGGAAGATCACGTATAGTTCTTAGGGTTTATGAATTATTTGTTTCGTGTAAAATCGGATTCATGGATGGTAGGTAAGTATTTAATTAACGTAAATCGACACATCGTGCTACTGGCGAAGGTCCGGGATCAATTTCCGAAGGGAAAGATCCGAGGACATCACGTAATTGTGAACCACGGTCAATTGAAGAGTGTCGACTTGGGAAGGTCACAACAAAATCGTTTTTCTACATGCAGGACGAAACTAAAACACTATGCAAGAATAGAAAATACTAAGAAAACCTCAATATATATATATATATATATATAAATGATTCACAAAAATTCTTTAAAAACTTGAAAGTAACTTAACTGTAAAAAGTACCGAAAAAAGACAACAAAATAAACTAAAACACTATTTCTAGAATCAAGAATATTTCTATCAATCGGACATGTATAGGAAGTGCTATGAGAAGATGACACGTCAATAAATCTTGACGTGCAGATGGACACATTTGTCCCTTCAAGCGATTTCGACGAGATATCTCGTCCAACAAGATCTGATCAATTTTGCTAATGACGAGTTACCTCGCCATCAAGAAGGTCGATTGAATTCCAAATAATGAAGATATTGCCGTCTTTTGGTGAAGAGAAATCAAGAACAACTCAGTTTTTTCTGATGACGAGATATCTCGTCTCTCAAGATCTGATGAATAATGCTTATGACGAGATTCCTCGTCAAAACAACCACCAGGTCGGTTAACCAATAAAAATTGGATCGTGTTTTCTTTAAGTTCCATTACTATAAGGCAGTATTTTTTTATACATTCGCGTTTATAATTTTTTTAATAATTTTTTTTTAGGGAAAGAAAATAATCAAAAGCAAAAGTTCTGAAAAACTCACAATGACATGCACACGTCTTTTGAATATTAAGCTAATAAAATATCCAAAATATTTTAACGTGCCAGATGAAGGCAATAAAATTAAAACACCCTAGAGTCCCTTCAATTTTTAAAATTTTCCCTTAACTTTTCTTAAAAGAAGGGAATTTTCATATTTTCTTGTACACCCGGACAAAAGTTAAGTGGAAACGGCGCTGTCATCCGTATACCAAATATAAAAATGACAATGGATAAAATTTTAACAGCTCAATGTTTAGAATGAAACAGTTTTGCAAACTTAATAATTTATTTTAAAACTTCAGTCACAAAAATGTTTAATTACGGCGATGATTTCGCAAATACTGAGTTATGGCATTCATGAACTAAGATAAGGTAAAAAATCCAGCACAATTGCACGATGTTTGCTTAGCATAAGACCCAAAATTTGCATGGGACCTTGAAATTAATTTTAAACGCTTGAAAAAAAAAACTTTAAAAGATGCTCCATTTAATTGAGTTTATGTCATTTCAATTGTTCGTCGTAAATTCAAACTGTGCGAAGAAAGGTTGCTGCAACATTTCTAATGTTCAGGCGAAATGTTGACCAAGCCAAAATAGATGAAGCACTTGTCTTTTTGAATCATCTTCATGATCTTCAATAATCTTCATACGTATTCGCCTTAAATTTAAAATTGAGAATAGTTCAAACGAGTGTTAAATCTTTCCAAATCTTTTTTAAAAACGAATTCTTGGTATTATATATATATATATATATATATATATATATATATATATATATATATATATATATATAATAACAACATACAATATACAAAATAACATAACACACACAAAATAACAAAAAATAACCAAAGAGCCGGGGTGCATTAACCAGAAATCGAAACTCGAAACTACCCATGCAAGCGCGCTGAAGCTGCAGACATAGCATGGTAAGCAATATAATTTCAAGAACACAAGAATTTCTAAAAAAATGTAACAAAAGTCTTAAAAAATAATAAAAAATGAAGAAATGTTGGTGGATCAGGGCGTCATCAGGGAGGAGCCTGACCCAAACAACATAAAATGGTGTTTTCTACATATGAGCAGCATTAGGCTGAAAAAATTGCTCATACACTCCCCCAAACACCACCAAAAATCAAGTAAAACAAAAACAGAACAAAATACCAAAACATAGCAGGAATAGAACGAAATGAAACCCGAAGCCGCAGCTGGGATATCATCAACAACAAGCCTAAAAATTGCCACCAAATGCCATCAATTACACAGTCTAACTTATATGCTAACATCATACCTCCGATGCAACAAGTCCAAAAATAATAATAATAATATGAAAATCCCCAGCCCCTTATCAAAAATATATTCATAAAAAGTAAAAAAATAAAAATAAAATTGAAAAGTAATTCCCATGGCTCTGGGTAAATTACGAAAAATAATTATTCATGTGTTGTGTAGGTGTTGATATTAATAAATCTTTCAAAAATATTTTTAAAGAATGAAAACGGGTATTTGTTATTGAGAAGTGTGTTTTTTAGATATTTACATTGTAATAAAAAGTTAGCATCAGAATTACAAATTTTTTTGAAACGTACCAATTGACCAGCTATCGTGTTGTAGTATATTCTTTTAGAGATATTGGAGTCCCAAAATATTAATTTATTGACTGTAAATTTAAAATCGCTTCGTTTATCATATACATTAATGTCAACTTTGCCGGATGAAACAGAAATTTTTATGTCTAGAAAATCAGTATTATTGTTATCCAGATTGGTTTTAATTAAAGAAAGTTCGTCTGGATAGATGGATTTCCAAATATTAGCAAAGTTGCTATTATTAAAAACAATTAAATCATCAATAAATCTAAAAGCAGTATTTATCTGAAGGCAAAAGTTTTTTCAAAATAATGAAGAAATAAATTAGCAAGAATGCATAAATTAGCATTTGACAATACCGGTAATTACAAGACAATAAACACAGCCATTAAGGATATTCAAAATAAATTTATCATTACTACAGTTGATAAAGCCTCAGGTAACTATGCTTTCATATGTAAAAAACTTTATTTAAATTTACTTGATGCTGAACTTAAGAATTCAAATACATATAAATTCTGTAAATCTACTTATAATACCATTATTAAAAAAATCATTTCTTCAAATAAAAGAGTTAAAATTTCCAATCAACACATAATTTTACCTTATATTACCGTTATTCCTAAATTTCACAAAAATCCTATTAAATTCCGTTACATCACCTGTGGTAATAACTCTTATATGATTAAACCTGGCTTGCTACTATTTAAATATTTAAAAATTATTCTTGCTGCCATTTTTGATGAAGGCTTTACATGGATTATATGTGATAATAACAAGGTTTTGAAATTTTTGGATAAAAATATTATTAATGATATTCAGACCTATGATTTTAAAGACCTTTTTACCAGCATACCCCTGGACAAATTGAGAGATGTTTTGAACTATTACTATCATGATTTTAATAACTTAATTGATCTGGATTTTGAGGAATGGGAATTTTTGGTTAATTATTGTATTTTCAATAATTTTATATTTAATGGTGAGCATATTTACATTCAAGTTAAGGGTATTCCCCAAGGTTCCAATTTTTCTTCCATTCTTGCTAATTTATTTCTTCATTATTTTGAAAAAAACTTTTGCCTTCAGATAAATACTGCTTTTAGATTTATTGATGATTTAATTGTTTTTAATAATAGCAACTTTGCTAATATTTGGAAATCCATCTATCCAGACGAACTTTCTTTAATTAAAACCAATCTGGATAACAATAATACTGATTTTCTAGACATAAAAATTTCTGTTTCATCCGGCAAAGTTGACATTAATGTATATGATAAACGAAGCGATTTTAAATTTACAGTCAATAAATTAATATTTTGGGACTCCAATATCTCTAAAAGAATATACTACAACACGATAGCTGGTCAATTGGTACGTTTCAAAAAAATTTGTAATTCTGATGCTAACTTTTTATTACAATGTAAATATCTAAAAAACACACTTCTCAATAACAAATACCCGTTTTCATTCTTTAAAAATATTTTTGAAAGATTTATTAATATCAACACCTACACAACACATGAATAATTATTTTTCGTAATTTACCCAGAGCCATGGGAATTACTTTTCAATTTTATTTTTATTTTTTTACTTTTTATGAATATATTTTTGATAAGGGGCTGGGGATTTTCATATTATTATTATTATTTTTGGACTTGTTGCATCGGAGGTATGATGTTAGCATATAAGTTAGACTGTGTAATTGATGGCATTTGGTGGCAATTTTTAGGCTTGTTGTTGATGATATCCCAGCTGCGGCTTCGGGTTTCATTTCGTTCTATTCCTGCTATGTTTTGGTATTTTGTTCTGTTTTTGTTTTACTTGATTTTTGGTGGTGTTTGGGGGAGTGTATGAGCAATTTTTTCAGCCTAATGCTGCTCATATGTAGAAAACACCATTTTATGTTGTTTGGGTCAGGCTCCTCCCTGATGACGCCCTGATCCACCAACATTTCTTCATTTTTTATTATTTTTTAAGACTTTTGTTACATTTTTTTAGAAATTCTTGTGTTCTTGAAATTATATATATATATATATATATAAATTCAATCTTTTTCAGGTTTATTCGTTTTGTGATTGGTAGAAGCGAGTCATGTGGTTCAACGGGCTAAAGAATTTGGAGCTCGCGCAGTCGATAAACACAGTTATATTTTTTAAATAATTCATTCATAAAATTTGAGAGTCCGCGCTAGAAAGTTTGCAAAACTTTCAGAAAAACCGGCAAAGTCGGTCGCCGTTTCCATAACAACAGTTGAATATGAAAATCTTAAGAAGTACTATTATTACAATAAACAACACGGATTAGGATAGATTTTAGTGTCCTTTTTTTCTCCTTAATGTTTTATATTTAATACTTATTCCATAGATTTTAGAGTTATTTTTTTCTCCTTAATGTTGTATATTTAATATTTATTCCTCAAAACTTTATCTGTAACAATTGTTATTTTTTTCTCCTTAGGATAGATTTTAGTGTCCTTTTTTTCTTCTTTTGTGTGGAAAACTTTATTAGGATTCTTTGTACCCATAATACAATTTACGTAATTTTTTTCTTCAGTTTTCAGTGTAATCTAATTCAGAACAATAGAAGTAAAGCCGTCTCCTTTGCTGCAGCACAAACGTAATTCACTTTTGTAATAATAATATACTTTTGAATCCTTTTTGCAAGTAAAAATGGGCCGTCCAGCGTTGTCATACGATGGAAAAGTATAGTTCGCGAAACTAAATATGGCATCGGGGGTTGGCGAGCGTTAGCAAACAGGGGGTAGAGCTCCCTAGTCTATTATATAAAAAAAAATTCTCAATCTTTTTCAGGTTAATTCGCTTACTGATTGGTAATAGCGAGTCTTGTGGTTCAACGGGCTAATGAATTTGGAGCACGCTCAGACGATATAAACACAGTTATATTTTTTAATTAATTCATTCATAAAATTTGCGAGCACGCGCTTAAGAATTTGAAATGTTTTCAGAAGAACCGGTAAAATTGGTAGCCGTTCCCATAGCAAAAGTCGAATATGAAAATATTAAGAAGTACTATTACAACAAACAACACGTATTAGTGAAACACATTTTAAATTATGATGAGATTTCCTCTGAATTTTAACAATGTGTTGTGCTAAAATATTTCCTTTTTTTTTATGTGGAAATAAAATGTTTTGTTCTTAAAATTTTTTAAAACATTTTGTTTCTATTTACACTATACTTCCGTGTATGAGCTGAGAATTTTTGGAACGTTTTCAAAATCTAAAGTACTGGGGTCGGCTTATATAAGGATCCGCTAATCTCGTAAAAAAAAGGAAGCAATTTTCCGTTCCTCGGGCGTATGCGATAAATATCGCAATGGGAAGGGGAGGGAACCTTCAATTCACGTCGTACTAGAAGTACGGGAACAATCCAGCAGCGATCCAAATGGGGATGGATTGTGAAGCAATCCCCTCCCCCCTCATTGTTGGAAAATACTGTTCGCAAAGCGAACTAAATTTGATTGCGTAGCAATCATCGGGCGTTGACGAGCGATAGTGAGCAGGGGGCGGAGCTCCCTAGTTAAAATAAATAGAAAATGTAATAATAGTAATTACGATTTTTTCAGTTACGTATTTATACGGCAACCACTCTTTTTTACTCATCCCTCAATATTTAGCGAAGGTGATTTCAATTAATTTTTTTGGAATAGGGGCCGTATTCTTCCAAACGCGGAAAATGTGGACGAGGAGTTGAATTTTCAAAATTATTCCAATAACCATATTATAATAAAATGTTTTAGAAGTATGAATGTTCTAGAAAAGTCTAGAATGTTCTAGTTCGTAGTTTTACAAAATTGTAATGCAAATAACCGTGTAATTTATTGTTTAATTTGTCTTTTTAGTTTTATAAGAATGTTTTCTCAACAAATCATATCATTTTTCGTTGATTTGACCATGGTTCAAAATTACGTGGTGTCATCCACGGATCTTTGCCTTCGGGTTTGATCTCTTACCGTCGCCAATAGCCAGTTGTGTTGCTCCAGTGTAACCAGGCCCTGATTTATCATTAGGCCCGTGAGGCACGGGCCTAGGGTCCCCATAATTTAAAGGGCCCCTAAGTTTCCAATGTATATAAAAAAATTTAAAAGTTTTAAAGTAGTTTACATAAATTATTGGGTATTTAAGTAAATGTCCGTCGACCGTTTCCCCTACTATCACATTCTTGTAATTACATTAATCATCTAACTATTATGTTTTTAATTTTCATCTGATTTATTTTGTTTTGCCAAGAGTTGTAAGTAATGTCACGATTTTCTCCAACTTTTTGGTGACATCTGTGAAATGGTCAACAGTCAAATACGCAAGTACCAATTATTGTTATAAAATTAGTTTTTGTGATGAACAAATAACATGGGGGCCCCTTCCTGCGTGTTGTGCCTACTATACCAAATTTTCTAAATCGGGCCCTGAGTGTAACGTTAATTAAAAATACCATACCACGCATTTTTCGTATCTCCCAAGAAGTGCGATAGATTAAGAACATGCATGTTTACTTGTGTAGGAACTAACTTATATTCGAAAAATGTGCTAAGTTGATTTTTTTATGCAACCCTTTTAAAGTTATTAATAGCTTCCAAAAGTTAATTTTTTGCTTTTATTTTTGTTACATAGTTTTCTCTACTTGAGTGGTAACTACGGGTAGCATAAAAGTTTTTACGATAGCAATTTTAACGTTTATTGTTAATTTGCGTAGATGGAGAGAAACGATTTAGTTTAACAGTTCATAGTTACACTTAATTGATAGCAAACATATTCGCATTTATTATTTCCTGTTTCTGACACAGTTAAAAACGGTTAAAGTGCTTAAGTTAACCGGTGACTGACTTTTTAAACTTAATCAAATTTTCTATTTGCAAACCGTTATTTGTTATCAAAATTCTTATCCGCGAATAACAGTCCATCTCTTGCAAAAGAACATGCTGATAAAATTGTAATATGTTTTTGAAACTTCATGTGCAGTAAATATACGTAAGAAAAAATGAAATACAATGATGTATCTCATTTATTTTGGGGAAAACTCCGATTTTTTAAAATTTCAAATGATACAAAACCAAAAATGTAAACTATAAAATATTAGTCTTTAAAGTAAAATGTTTTGAAAACAGAATTTCCTGTTCATCCTCACTTTTTGATACACTCAAATGATTTTTTACCAATTAAGTTCAGAATAACTGCCGGAAGTGCCTTTGATAACTCCCAATGCAAAAGAAAAGAAACAGATTGTAATATCCTATTCCGGAACGTCGTCAATAGCACGTTGTGTTGATTCAGCGTGACGTTAATTTTGTATCATTACCATTTCCTATTCGGAAACCGAAAAATCATCGGAACAAGTAAAAAAGAGCGATAAACCAAAATTAAATTATTTTTTAACTATACAGTAACTTTTCGTATAGTTCGTAGCATCCTTAATAGATGGCAGCACAAACAAAGTGGAAAATACGACGGTTGACGTATTCCTTTATTTTTGGAAAGGCTTATCACTACACTTTCATTTTGTGCTACAAGAGAGCGAATTACCCCTCAATCTAAGGCTTGATATGCAGAATTCGGGACCCCCACAAATTTTCCAACAAAAAGGCTACAAAGCCAGCCCATTTGGACTGGAATAAAGTACCTTGTAATTTTGAACCACGGTCACATGCGAAAATCACCCTCTGAGTTGGCCCATGAGTCCATCAGTCAAAGCCTTTTTAGAATAACGCAAAACCCAAGGTAATGGTAATAACAATATTTAATTAACGTCATACTAGAGCAACACAGCGGGCTATTGGCGACAGTCCGGGATCCATTCCTTAAGGGAAAGATCAAGGACAACACCACGTATTTTTGACCCACGGTCAGATGACGAGGCAGAGGCAATACCTGATCTGGCATCCCACTCTCCAAACTTCCACACAACCCAACAACACCCTTAAACATGCCCTTCAAATTTTGATGATTTTCCTTTTTTTTTTTTCAAACAAGACGTATTATCCGAGAGTGTAGAAATTTATTTAGAAAAAAAAGCTGAATTGGTGCACACTAATCCCTCATTTTTTTGATTTATCGCTCACTTTTATCTGTCCCAAATGAATTTTGAGTTTCGGAACAGCGGTGGAAATCCCAACCTGTTTCTTTTGAATTGAGTTAAAAGGCCATCCGTTTCTAGTGGATATCTTTACAGTGGGCCAATGCATAGGGAATATCTTCAAGTTAGGGGGTTGGACGTGCTTTACCGATCGAATACTTCAAAGGAACGAGGAAAAATCAGAAATGAGCGGGTACATGAAGATTTTTCTCCACCCATTCTAATATGTTTCAATAATAATTCTAAAATAAATTTTCAATGGATCCCATCACATGTAGGCATTCCAGGCAGTGAGAAAGTTGTTTTATTAGCAAGTGCTGGAACAATTAATCAATCCGGCACAAGAGCTATCTGGCGGACGGCAAGGGTCTGCAAGACTCCATTGATGATGGTATCGGCGGCCCACGGTACCGGATAAACAGGGATGTCGGGGCAGCCTGCTGTTCCGTTGGGCTACTCAGGAATGCCGATAGGTTCCTAGGAGATGCCTGGGTGTGCGTCTCTGATCACCCCTCGGCACGAATCTACGAAGAAAACTTTTCCGGCTCAAAACGGACCTAAGGTTGACTGATATCATTGAGCCGGACCACATATCTTCAGCGCACACATTCCCGGGTCGACCACGTCCACTTCCTATCGTGTTCATCCTGGGCAGATAAGGGTTTTTCGGACGGCGTGTCACTAGGCCCACTTCTAATATTTCTCATTAGAGGCTTTCCCTAGCTTCGGCTAATCCGCTGTGGGTTTTCAATAACTCGGTACGGAGGGGTCTGCTTCCATTCGAAGGAAGGAAAGTGGTTGAGTGTCCCATACCAGCGCTAGAGTTTTAATGTGAAATAAAAATTTAACTGTAATCTATTTTTGAGTTGTTGAGTACTTATCCAAAAGGACTGTCAGCACAAACCCAGACCAACCAGACTCCTTTTAATCGTTGCGTTAATGTTTAAAAGAAAACGTATTTTCCTTTTTTTTTAGTTATTAAATTGGAAGATTTTATTTTCTCCTGCTACATTTATGTTCTTAGGGTAGGAGAGGTTTACCTTACATTCAAAATAGCTCGTTCTTCTGCAGCCCTTTTCATTCTATTATAAGAATTTCACTGAGTAATAATACAGTACAAAAAAGGATTGACGAAATGGGCTCAGTGCATAGAAAATTCTTTATGTGAGTACTTAAAAACATATGAATTTTCTATACAGCTCGACGCGACAACTTTACCAGGGAATGAAGCTTTTCCTTTAGCTTTTGTGAGAATGGTAAGAGAAACAATTTTCCAAGAATATTGTTATTTATCAAATGTATATCAAGCATCGTTGATGGTAAAGCAAATTCGATCGACAGTGGAGCTTTTAAACACATAACATTTTGAATACATAATTTGTAGAAGACCTTTGATCTTGGAAAATTAAAAACGGATCATGGTTTTGGAAGTAAAATGTGTAGTGTTCTTGCAAAACCAAGGCTTTTTAAGAGCACTTTAAAGCTAAAATTCTTATCGTGTCTTTTTAAGGGTTGTGGGAAAACTATAGTGATTTATGAGCATAATGAACAGTGATTTATGAGCATAATGAACATATGGATTTAGGGGGGAGAGGCAATAGACCAGGGCGACAAAATGTTTTGGAAAAATACCAAAGGCACAAGTTACAACATCAAAAACAAAAAATAAATAAACAAATAAATTGTGAGCCACTTTACAATTTAATGACGGTTTAAAAATAAAATGTTGAGGTGTCGTCAAGTTGTCGGTATCCGCCAGGCAGCATAATTATCTATTCCCAACTGATAATGAATCTTGATGGACAAGAGCGAGGGTAAAGGATATGCACATAAATTGCTATAATACAAATAGTTTCAAATATGCGTAATAGATGGCAGCACCATCACTTCAAATACAGACTTGGAGGTTCCGTTTTTATTGTTGCAACGGAAACGGCGTTTCCAATACCATTCACTTTTGTTGAGCTATTCAAAAATACAGTGACCCCTTCGATAAACATTTACTTTGGATACAAAGACAAAATTAAATATCAAATTACAAATTTTTATTTTCAACAATTACAAGTTAAACCTAGAAATCGATTGTTAAACCCTCTAAAATAGTATTCAATACAAATACAAATACAAATATTGACGACCAGCTGCTGGAGCGCTGAAAACTGCTTATGATGACCTTTCAACTCCTAATTCTAAGAAAACCGATTGAGATTTCGTTCGCAAATGGCTAATTCATTGGGAGACAGGAAAAAAATATGTTGCAATTCGGTTGATTCGGTGCGCTCTTTACGCAGCGACTTAACGAGGGATTTCCGTTGTCGCGATTTAATGAAAACTTCTACACCACACGAAATGAGTTATCTGCCTTTTCTAGAGGTCTCATTTCGAGCATTGGGCATTCTTGACAAAATGCAACAAAATCATAATTTTTTTTTAAATCAAGTAATTCGATTTTTTTTAAATTTATGTAAGCCATATACTGTTTTTATAACAATTATACATAAATTTGCTGATTAAAAATTGAGTTTTTGACATGACATGTAAACCAATATTTATTTTAAGTAAACAATCAGAATTTGTGATATGGCAAATCAATATTTATTTTACTAAAAATCATAAATTATTGCATGGTAATACATTTAAAAATGAATTTTCAAAATAAAAGCAAAAGCTAAAATATTTGTTTAACTTCAAAACACAAGCTAACATCCTACATACATAGTTTTTCTTGAGTAAATTACATCATCATGTTAACAAATTTTGTTATGGGCCACTACTCTTAAAGTGACAGGTAATCGTTTCAGGGTGCATTTTGCAAAATGACAGATGTTCAATGTTTAAACTTTCATCCTTTCGAATAGAAGGCTCAGTTGTATTTTTTATTTAATAAATTAATAATCACATTAATAGTGTTATTTTGTATTTATGTCTCAATTGAAAAAAAAAAAAGTAGGTGAAAAATCACTACAGCTAAGCCATTGGCCACAGTCAATTAAAGGGGTAGAAAGTAGTTTAGGCCTACTAGTGGAGTTTTTCTTTGACTGTCTTGACAGTTAGAAGTAGGCCTACAAGTCATAGATAATATAAATGGTTAAAGACTTTTTTAAGTATAACATTAATGCATGGCTCGAAATACCCGGGTGCAAAGGTGCACATGAAAATAAAATTGTGCACCTAACTTTTTCCCGCCAAATGCACGCAGTGCACCTAACGTTAAAAAAGTGAGGGGAGCGTGTTTTATGTTATGTTTATGTGTGAACAAAATATTAATGTCGACTTCTCTCGCTCTAAAGGAACGTAATTAAAATTCCTAAATACACACTATGCAAAAACAAAATCACTGGGCCGTAACTGGTTTATACAGGAGGAAGGTTTACTTGTGCCACTGCCACCAGAACTTTCCGATGATCGAAACTTTTTTCAGATGGCTCTCTTGAAGCAACTGTCGCGACAGCCGGAGAAGGGAGAATTTAGATTACTTGACCACCCGCGAACTATGGGCATCTCACATTTCTGTAAACACCTCGTGTTTCAATAAAATGTAAAGCCGTAGGAATTCATGAGAATTGTCTGGCCACTGCGTATCTTAAAAAATATATTTTCATTATTTATCTTTAAATTCAGATTTTATCTTCTTAAAATATACTGTACTTTTTATGTGTTTTTTGTCCACCAATGTCTGATGGTGACTCAATATTTGCAAGTAATAATTTCGCTGATAAATAAAATTGTTTAAATATTTTTATTTACTATCTACTACTAACCTATCTAGACATACTCGACTAATGAAGTAGTTTACTTTATATTAATGTTCTTACATCACGTTTTTTTTTAATGTACACTTAAAATATAATCTGTGCACCTAATTTAAAAACTTAGGTGCACCTTGTGCACCTGTATAAAAAAAATCTATTTCGAGACCTGCATTAATGTACAATATTTTTCCATGTTTCACACACTTGAATGAATGAATGAATGCTTTATTGTTCATAACTTATTATAAAATTATGCATGATTATTATCAAAATTCTCAAATAGGTGTCAACTTTACTTTTGGCAAAATCCCTGACTCAACATGTTACTTAGTCCATAGACACATTATTTGCAAGTGTTCAGTGCCAAACATTTTTCAGCATTGGGTGTAGCCATTAGTGTTGACATCACCATGAGTACAGAAAGTTTAAGGCAATTGACGAGTTCTGCGATTTTCCTGGGGTTTATTTACTTTGTTATAAGAATATAAGATTGGTTATAAGAGAGAGAAAGAGAGATTTAAATCAATGATTTAAAAAAAATCATT
The DNA here is from genome assembly GCA_947359465.1 of Metellina segmentata. Taxonomy (NCBI): domain Eukaryota; kingdom Metazoa; phylum Arthropoda; class Arachnida; order Araneae; family Tetragnathidae; genus Metellina; species Metellina segmentata. Next base: position 119,766,350 of record OX375873.1, read on the forward strand.
GGATCAAAATCAGGATTTCAATCGATCTTGACACCTTGTTTCAAGAGCAGGATTTCTGATATTGAACTCTTGTCCAGAGCAGTGGGTTTCGCCTCCGGTTAATTTATTTTCGTAAATGAATGCTTTTATTACATTGGTTAGGCTTAAAAGTTCATTTTTTAAACACAATGAAAGAACTGTTTCTACAATAATGAAAAGTCGATTCCCTATCATAACGGTCCTCAGGAGCACTTTTAGGTGTGAACGGGCATCACGGTACTGAGGTACTCCTTTAGCGAGTGGTCTTTTCCTTTCGCATAGAGTCTACTGCCCTTAGTAAACACGGGGATAGCGGTCCCGGATACCCAAGAGAACCTTTTCAACTTTCGTCCCACAACTGTGTTCCGTTCAATCCCTCTTCTTTCCCCTCGTTCTGTATAGGTTGGGGTTGAAAGGCAACCGATTCGTTCAAAACCAAGCGATTCATTCCATTGTCAAGAGGAAAGGATTATACCAAAGAGATGCACCGAATACTTTTGTACTAGTCTCTACTATTGTAAAAAGTGTTTGTTTGTTTGTAATTTGCAAGTTCCTGACGAATTTATGGCAGTTACAATAATAAAATTTGGCATGTCCGAATTTTTTTGCGATTTTTGAGTCCAGCCCGAATTTTAAAATTCCATCTAGAACATTTTAAAGTGAATTTAATTGAATTTATTTATTATTGTTTTCCGTAGAATGGCAACACCATAAAGAGATGACAGATTCTAAATTTATTTTTTCCGTTTTATTTTGCAAAGGAACAATTTTTTAGCAGATCAAAAAAAAAATTAACTAAATTTTTACAGGAGTTATGTAGGTTTTTTTTCTATCTCCTAGATCGTCAAAGATAGAGTTAAAATTTCAACGGATTTGAAATCTGCAAAAAATTTTACAATAGATTGATGCCTAAAAATACATTTTCTTTAAATAAATAACTTTAAAATTGTAACTTTTATATTTTTTTTCCCATACGAATTTGACCTTCGCTATCGAGAAATCACAGATTCCATTTCCTCCGCTGAAACAAATCGAGCGAAAGGAAGCAAAAAAAAAAATTCGACTGCCATTGTTAAGTCCTTTTTTTGTAAAATCGGGATTGTTAAAGACAGAGAGAAAATTTCAACGAATTTGACATCTGCGGTAAATTTAACACCAGATAGATCATTGATCACCAGATAGCACTTGACCTTACATTTGATTTTCTTTAAATAAATCATTTTTCTACTGTAATTTTTTTATTTTTGCAATTCGAGTACGGGCGTATTAGACAATGACGTCACGACCTTTATGTCCTTTGGAATCGTCTTAGCGTTTGTGACCCCACGAAAAGAACTGTCACGGGCAAAGACAATTTCACAAAAGATCGATACTTTATACATTTGACTATCATTTAATAAATAATTTTTCAATTGAATATTTATATTTTCGGAAGAGATTGTGACGTCACGCCGATTGGACCTCATCGCAATTCAAATTTTGCCACATTTGACCATGACGAGGCCATCACGGCGTTGTCCGTGGTGTTGGCTTGCGAAGCAAACTAAATGGGAATTCGTAGTAATTACTGGGGGTTAGCGAGCAGTGGTCACACCTGACCCCACGAAAAGAACTGTCACGGGCAATGCCGTCAAACTGCATCTGCCACTGCATTAGCCTCGCCAGTGGCTAGTCCTTAAATCAAATAACGGTTTACTGAAATTACTAAACAGTTTTTTCAAATTCATTAATCATTCATCACATATTATGAAAGTATGCAGACCATGAATTGGTTTCTTATCTACATACACATATTTACAGAGGAAGAGATTTCGATAATGCTCTATTTAATTGCTCGTATTGAATTTAGTGTTTGGTGAACATAACCATGCATAATCCTGCACTTCGAGTCATCTGGTTTTGGTCGAATCCATTCTGTCAATTAGGGGCGGATAAAATTGTCAACAGTGCATTGCAGCAATTGGTATTCCTGTCTCTGAATGGATCGTTCGGTCTTGGAAGCCATGGCAATGATTTAGAGTTGGCGAAACTGATAATTATGTAAGGCGAACGATATGGATGGTTTTGTTTTTGGCATCACTTTCCTTGGCGAGCGTAACCACCTTTCTATCAATTCTCCAAAGTAATCTGTTTTTTCAACGGATCTGGTTGACCATGGTTTAAAATTACGAGGTGTTGTCCCCGGATCTTTCCTTTCGAGTTAGATCCAAGACCGTCGCCAATAGATCGTTCTGTTGCTCCAGTGCGGCGGTAATTAAATTACCTAACCACTGGATCTGCACTACAATAACATGAATTGAGATATAAGAATGAAGTTTTGCGATTTAATGAACGTCACTATTAATCGGGGAAGAAAAAAGAGCAGTTTCGTTCGCAGCTTTAAGGAAGAAACCCTAGTTCATTATTGTTTTTGCCTCGACCTGGCCTGGCACGATTTCCAGCAAATAATTCTTTTCCTTCGCATCGCGGCGCATTTCATAAGCTATACGAAAACTAACAAATAATTTCCGGCGTTGATTGCGTTGAATTACCTACATGAACACTAAAGGTGCTTAAAGACTAGTCACCAGTTGGTAATACTTGATAGGTCACCCACGGAAGCTAGAATTCACTCCAGAAACACGAAGAGACATGGACTCCAAAAGCTTTCGAAAGTATTCTGTACGCTTTGCACTAGGGATGCGACATCGATAGCAAAACATCGATACTTTGAAACATCGATGTTCATTAATATGTTGAGATCGGTATATGGTTGCAGAAAGGAAGCACTTCAGGAACAGGAACAACAAGAACTTTAATAAACAATAATAGGTTAATTACATGGTTCGTCTCGCCTTCAGTACGAGTGCGTCTGCTGGTGTTAGTATTCAAAGACCGACTTTATATACAACTCTGCGCTACGGCAGAGTGAAGCGCCATCTACTGGGTGAATACTACAGAGTATCCCTCCAGTGACGAAGGAACGATAAACATAGGTAATAATACAGCACAGATAAGCAAGACAAAATAAGAAAATGAGTACACATACAATTGAAGATATTTACAATTTTAAATAGTAATGTAGCTATTCACAATTCAATGAAGTACACACAATGAGGGAAAAAAAATGTTAGTTATTTCTCCATGACAAGTCTATCGGGGAAATGTACACACCGTCCCGATCGTGTAATTACAGGTGTTTTAGATTGTGGCTTAGGTGTGACCGATTTAAGTTTGTCAATGTGGGAAGATAGCTTTGGGGATTCCATGGTATCCGAAAAATAAAAAGCTGGCTTTACTCTGTCGATGGAAACAGTGTTTTTCTTACCATTTAACTCAATGACAAAATTTTTGTCTGTACGGTTAACAACCAGATGTGGTCCAGAATAAGGAGGTGTGAGAGGAGGTCGAACTTTGTCGATTCTTAAAAATATATGGGTGCATGTTTTTAATGATGGGTTTACATAAACTTTAGTATTACCATGATTTGTAGATGCGATAGGATTTAGTTTTCGCATCATTGAAACGAAATTGGACACATAAGTAGGAGTAAGGGATTGGGGTACGGAATCAGTTGTAAAAAGATCAGATGGTAAACGTAAAGTAGTACCATAAACAAGTTGAGAACTGGTCGCATTGATATCCTTCTTAAGAGAAGAGCGTAGACCTAATAAAACTATGGGTAACACTTCCGTCCACTTAGTGTGTTCATGAGCTGTTATGGCTGCTTTGAGGTGCCTGTGAAAGCGTTCAATCATCCCATTTGATTGAGGATGATAAGCAGAAGAAAGAATTCTATCAGTGCCTAAAGTATTTGTGAGTTCACGAAGAAGATTAGATTTAAAATTTTGTCCCTGATCCGAAGTAATAGTGACTGGTGTACCGAATCTGCAAATCCAACCGTGGAGGAGAGCTCTAGCAGTGGTTTCTGCTGTCATATCCGTGGTGGGAATGGCCTCAGTCCATCGGGTGAATCTATCAATGATGGTTAAGCAATATCGGTAGCCATCGGAAGGTGGATAAGGTCCGATAAAATCAACGTGAATATGCGCAAAACGCGCGTCGGGTAAAGCAAATGTGCTAAGTGGAGCTTTGGTATGCTGAAATACTTCTGCTCTCTGACATTTATTACAACCACGTACTTTGTCTTTGATGAACTTTTTCATACCAGGCCACACAAATCGGCCAGAGATTAAATTAATTGTAGCTAAAATACCTGGATGGGAGAGATAATGAAGGTTTTCAAAAACAGTAAGTCGCAGAGATTTCGGAACAAATGGGCGAGGGTTTTCAGTGGATTTATCACAATATAAGTGTATATCTTCAAGTGGAAAGTAGTGTTTTTCCAATTTTAGTGATGTTTTCGAGTTGAGTAAGTTTGAAAGTTCCTCATCGTGCAGTTGTGTTCCTCTGCAAACATTTTATAGTCAAGTGAAGGAGTTTTTGAAATGGCATCAATCTCGATCCGAGATAAAGCATCTGCAGCAATATTGTCTTTACCACTAACATGCCGAATGTCAGTGGAAAACTGCGAAATGAAATCTAAATGTCTTAGCTGGCGTGGTGAACATTTATCTGCTTTCTGTTGAAAAGCAAATATTAGCGGTTTTTGATCGGTATAGATGAAAAAGTCTCTGCCTTCTAGCATATGTCGAAATTTTTTTATTGATGAATAAATTGCTAGAAGTTCACGATCATATGTAGACCACTTTTTCTGACATTTGTTAAGTTTTATGGACATGAATGCTATAGGTTCCCACTTTCCTTCGGTAGATTGCATCAGAGAACTACCAATTGCAACGTCCGATGCGTCAGTCCAAAGACTAAGTTGAGCACTGGGAATCGGATATCTAAGTAAAGTTGCTTTGGCAAGTGCCTTTTTTGCATCAGAAAACGCAGTATCTGCAGCAGTTGTCCAAACAAGTGGAATTTCAGGGGATTTACTAGTTCGAGTAGGTTTCCTTTTGTTCCGATTACCTTCTAAAAGTTGTATCATGGGTGCTAAAATGTGAGAGGCTCTGGGTATGAAACGTCTATAAAAATTATACAGACCTAGAAATCTACGAAGTTGAGTGAGTGTAGTTGGTTTGGGAAAGTTTTGAATTGCTTCTACGCGATCTGGGAGTGATTCTAATCCTTGCTCTGAAATATTAAAGCCAAGAAAATTTAGAGACGATACACCGAAAGTACATTTTGATGATTTTAACGTAAGACCATAATGATCAAGACGTTCAAAGAGTGCGCGAAGATGAATCATATGTTCTTCGCTCTAGTATTACTGGCAATTAAAATATCATCTATAAATGCAAAAACACCATCCAGACCACGTGTAACCTCGTCGATAAATCTTTGAAAAGTGCTTGAAGCATTACATAACCCAAACTGCATCCTTGTACTTTCAAATAGTCCAAAAGGGGTGCAAATGGCTGTTTTATGGATGTCCTGGGGTGCAACAGGAATTTGATGGAAAGCTTTGATTAAATCTATTTGCGAAAATATTTTCTTTCCATGCAGCTCATTAGTAAAATCTAATATACTAGGAACTGGATATTTATCCTTGACTGTTTGAGAATTTAAAGCTCGAAAATCACCCACAGGACGCCAATCGTCACATCCTTTTTTAGATACCATGTGTAGAGGTGACGCATAATTACTTTTGGATGGTCGCATATGACCCAAATCAAGCATGTATTGAAATTCGGTTTTCGCTATTTTTAACCGATCGGGAGCAAGACGTCTAGGTTTAGCAAACACTGGCGGGCCATGAGTTTCAATATGATGCAGGACATTGTGTTTTACAGGTTGATTTGCACATGGCACTTTAGTAATATTAGGAAAATCGACCAATAATTTAGAAAAATCGTTATCCAATGAAACAACTTTGACAGAAAAAATATCAGCATTATTAACAAGACCGTGAGAATTCAGATTAGTAGTACAATCATTTAAACGCTTACGCCGTAAATCAGGTTTTAAATTGAAATAATGCAAAATATCTGCACCAAGAATCGCTGTGGTAACATTACAAATATAAAATGGGAAAACAAAATTGCGTCTTAAACCAAAATCTAAAGATAATAGTTTTTGACCATAAACATGAATTGTTGTGCCATTTGCAGCACTAAAGGTTTGAGTTGGATGTTGTTTCCGCTGCGATTTGGTAGCAGGGATAATCGAAACATCTGATCCAGTATCGACCAAAAGGTTTAAATTCGTTTTTTTGTCTCTAACAAATAGGCGACTTGATCGAGTAGGCAAAAAGTATGTCGCTTCTACTTTTGCCTGCTTTCGTTTCCCGTAAACGAGCAGGGCTGCACACATTTGTTGGCCTTGGATTTGTACTTCCCATGGTACCAACAAACAGAGCTTTCAGACGAAGTGCTGTGGCTTCTGCGGGATGAGTTACGATTGCGGGAGAAACTACGTGATCGACGAAGAGTGTTTACTTCTTTACGTAGTTCATGTATTTCTTCCATGAGTTGTTGCAAAGTGTTTGGACCTGCTTCGGCAGTGGAAGATGAAATTGAAATTCCACTTACCTCGGCTGGTGTTACTTCTAATATGCGATCAGCAACTTCAGCGGCCTTCTGCGATGTAGTTGGCATCATGGAGGCTAGAATTGTTTGGACATTGACGGGAAGTTGTGAGAGGAATAATTCCAGCATAAGCGAATCTGCAATCTGGTGCGATTCAGCACGTCTTTGCATAACACGGAGGAGTTCGGAAGGTTTACGATCACCGAGCTGTTCTCCAGTTAGAAGTTTCCGTATTTGTTGCGTTCTGGTTTCGCCACAACGAGAAGTAATATGATCCTTTAAGTGCTGAAAAGGGTTGGTTGGATCCGGGTTTAAGGGGACATAGTACCTTTCGGGCCAAAAATTGATCATTTTTCTGTACCATTTTCGACTCATCATAAATCAACTACCATTACTCATTTTTGAATGGAATTTTTATAGGTTCCATAATAAAGTACTAACTTTAAAAAAATGGTAAAATATTTGTAATTCAGATAAAATATTTTTGTAAACAGCATAAAATGTAAACACAAAAATAAAAATAATTTATTGGCTAACATCTTGCTTCCCGCAAGATAATTTTTGAAATATATACAGTAGAATCTAAATTTTTATGTCAAATTAAAGCTAAATAATACCTTTATACTGCAAACCTCAAAATTTAAAATTATCTAGTATTTCAATATTTAAAAAAAATTGAAATTTCATAAAAAATTTAAATTATTGAAATTTTTGTCTTTATTATGCTATATATTAAAATGTATGCATCTCATTAATATATTGGAGGTTCACAGAATTAAGATCCATAAGTAGAACATATATGTGAAATGTTATAGCTCTACAATCATAACTTTTTTTGTAATATTGTGGGAAAGTCTAAAAATCAGAAACTGAGAAAATCAAGTTTGAAGATTGAATTTCTATTATGCAAAATATCATGAAAATCTTAGGGTTTAAAATGCTCCTGCTACATATGTAGGACCTTCTATTTCTGCCAAATGCTCATTTAAAGCTTTTTTTTCTCATTCTGTGAGCCCTACGGTCCTCTAGTGTTGATGACCTACATTTAATTTCTGCACTTTTGAAACACGACAAATCAGATTTTTTAGCAGAGGTGTATGCAAAATGTCCTACCTGCAGGCCTAGACATTTCAAAATGCTCAGACGACCTGCCATTATATCATTAAAAATTACTAATGCTTCGTTTATTAAAACGTAATAACAGTTTTAGATGATCCGGATGTTTTCGGATAATTCTTCCAAACAGTGGAATTAAAAGACCCATTAGCATTTTGTGTCTTGCCACCCATACATTTTTTCAACAACTTGGGTGCTGATAGTTCTGCAAATGTTGATTTAATTGCATCCATTACAGGTATTGGCACAGTTTTCTTGTGTATGTAGGAAACACTTGTGTCAAATTGGGATCTTTGATACTCACACCATGACGTGGGACTGTCAGATTGTTTCCCTTGGGAATGCTGATTCCCATGAAAACGACGTTTCTTTCTGCGAAAATCACCAGATTTACGATCTGCTTTGCCAGACATTTTAACAGGATTTATAAAATGACTATTTATATCAACAACAAAAAATTGCAACGTCTTTCGAAAGCTAAGACAGAAGAGAGCACATGAAAGCAGTTAGCTGTTATTCTTGGATTGTTATTCATCTTTCAATCAAGTTATCCTGGTTAAAGTTATCAAGTTATCTTTCAATTGTTATTCTTGGAGTCGAACAATTCCTTCTCCCTGTTAAATAAATGTATTACATAGATCAGCAGAGTGGCTGAATATAAAATAATTACAAGGATGCTTTCCATTCCGAAACCGAAACTAACTACATTCGACTCACTATCACAAGGTCAGTCAGTATTGACATTTACGTTTTTTACTGCTGTAAGCGTAATTTTCGTCGGATTTCGATGCAGTTTGTTTTAAAATGCTCCAAACATTCCAAATTATTTTTAAAAAATACTTTTGAAAAATCGATTTTTTGAAGGGTACAAGGTACTATGTCCCCTTAAGATGACATCTCGCACTGTAGAAGCTGCGCCGGGTGGTAGATGAGCAACAATGTAGTTGTATTTTGTTTTCGGATCCGTGATGGGCTTGGGCGTGGCGAGGGCAAAGGTAGCTTCGCACATACCAAACCAAAGGTTTGGATCCGCGTCGTTGTAAATCGGAATCTTGACGGCAGCAATATTCTCCATGGTGGGAAGTCCAGAAATCAGTGGTGAAGTGGGAAAGTAAGCAGCGAGAACAAACCGATTGGAACAAAGCAATATTCAAGAATAATTTAAATGTTCAGCTCCGGGTCACCATGTTGAGATCGGTATATGGTTGCAGAAAGGAAGCACTTCAGGAACAGGAACAACAAGAACTTTAATAAACAATAATAGGTTAATTACATGGTTCGTCTCGCCTTCAGTACGAGTGCGTCTGCTGGTGTTAGTATTCAAAGACCGACTTTATATACAACTCTGCGCTACGGCAGAGTGAAGCGCCATCTACTGGGTGAATACTACAAATATATCGACCCAAAAGCATCGATGTTTTTTAACATCGATGTTTTTAAAATTCAGTGTATTTAAATTTTTCCCCCCATTTCTTAAAACTGGTTTAGCAACAAGTGATGAGACATCGGATCCAATACATCGATGTTTTTTTTATAAAACATCAATGTTGTGAAAGCATCAACATCGATGTCACATCCCTACTTTTCAGACCCTTCATCCTTGGTCACTTTGGTCTAAAAGTATGTTCAATTTGCTGATTATGAAATTTATGCTACTTGGTTATTTTTAAAATTTTTATAACGGTACTTTTTTCATTTAAAAATAAAACATCGACAACGTAAAAATATCGACTAGTATAAACATCTATGTAACAAAAACATCGACACCAATACATCGATGTTAAATACATCGATGTTTTTTAAAAAACATCGATGTTTTGAAAATATCGACATCGATGTTGCATCCCTACTTTGCACACCACACTTCCTACAGAATGGCACAAAATTGTGCTGTATTCCGATATATAAGACATCTGTGCTCCACAGCACGTTGCATGATACCTCAGATGCGTTCGATAACTTTGAGATCTGGTGACTTCGGTGGAATTGGCAATTCCGAAAAGGTGAGGTATCCTCTAACCATAACTTGGCTTTTTTTGACTTGTGTGGTAGGTATATATATCTCATTAACTGCGTTGCGCACTGGAGCAACACAATGGGCTATTGGTGACGGTCCGGGTTCATACCCGGATGGGTTAGATCTGAGAACAACACCACGTAATTTTAAATCACGGTCAGATGACGAGTTAAGCATCAGAGCTTGCACCCTACTCTCCAAACTCCCACACCACTGTAACATAAATAGATTTGAGCACGGCAGATTTGAAGTGTACCACCCCCTTGTACAGGACGGTCTTTGGTTGGATTCAAACTCACAACACTCCGGTTGCTAAACCGTTATTCTTCCAACCTGGCTTCAGCGGACTTGAGTGGCAGCGCACCCACAGTTTTATTGGAAGAGGTCAAATCCATTAAGGGGGTCCGGGACACAAAAATCGTCAAAATTTCGAATTTTTTTTTTTTTTAAAGAAATTCTCTGTGTTTTTCTATTTAAAATGACGTCTAAATCATGTTTCTATCTTAATAAGAACTAGAGATATGATAATTTTTGTGGTGCGCTGTTTTGAAAATCTAACACTCTTGACAGTTGTTGTCATGGCAACAAGATCTGTCTTTAAAACTTTAAATGCGTTTTTCTCCATGATACATTTTTTCAAGACTTCCTGTATACAAATTGTTATAAGTCGAAAACCGATAAAGCTTAAGGGGGTCCGGGACACATCGAAATTTTTTTTTATTAATTAATTTAGAATTTTGAATTTTTTTGTACTGATTACCCATCTAACTAATAAGCAAAATCACAACACAAAGTTTTTCCAAAAGTTTTTTAAAAATTTTAAATTAAAACTTTTTGAAAAAAAGAGGGGTCATTTTAAATTGCTAAAACTCAAAATATTCTTGATCCATTTTCAAAATTCTTGCAGTAAATTATTCACAATTTTATAAACTTTAATTTTGATTCAGCAATTAGAAAAATATTAATTTAATAAAAAATCAAAAATATTTGAATGAAAATCTTTGAAAATTTTAGGTACTTTTTTTAAAAAAAGTCATATTTTTAAAAGTAAATATTTGTTTTAAATTTGCTGAATCGAAATTAAAGTATAGTGTTTGAAAAAGATATATTCCAAATTTCAACCCTTAAACTTTATCGGTTTTCGACTTATAGCAATTTGAATACAGGAAATCTTGAAAAAATGTATCATGGAGAAAAATGCATTTAAAGTTTTAAGGACAGATCTTGTTGCCATGACAACAACTGTCAAGAGTGTTAGATTTTCCAAACAACGCACCATAAAAATTATTATATCTCTAGTTCTAATTAAGATAGAAACATGATTTAGACGTCATTTTAAGCAGAAAAACAGAGAGTTTTTTAAAATAATAAAAAAAAATTCGAAAATTTGACGATTTTTGTGTCCCGGACCCCCTTAAGGGTTGAAATTTGAAATATATATTTTTCAAACATTGTACTTTAATTTTGATTCAGCAAATTTGAAACAAATATTTACTTTCAAAAATATAACTTTTTAACAAAAAAGTACCTTAAAATTTTCAAAAATTTTCATTCAAATATTTTTTATTTCTTATTAAATTAATATTTTTTAAATTGCTGAATCGAAATTAAAGTTTATAAATTTGTGAATAATTTACTGCAAGAATTTTGAAAATAGATCAAGAATATTTTGAGTCTTAACAATTTAAAATGACCCCTCTTTTTTTCAAAAAATTTTGATTTAAAATTTTTTAAAAACTCTTGGAAAAATTGTGTGTTGTGATTTTGTTTACTAGTTAGATTTGTAATCAGTACAAAAAAAAATCAAAATTCTAAATTAATTAATAAAATTGTTTTTTCAATGTATCCCGGACCCCCTTAACGCAGGACATGAACGGATGTAACTTGCCATAAAGGATGCACACATAGCACTCACTTGTCAGAGACGTTTGTAGATGTACCAGGAACGCCAGCTGAACAAACCACATACTATTACGAATGCACTACCAACATGTACAATCTCCTGTTGACACGCGGGATTCATGGCTTCGTGGTGTTTTCTTACACGTACGAAGACCAGTGACTCCACAGACCAGGATACTCGTTTCCAGTCATTAAGTGTCCCATTGGCGGTGTTCCCCAGCCCAGGAGTGGTATACAGCTGTGTGTCGATTATTCATCAAGAATACTCGAGTTGGTCGTCGACATCTCAAGCCCATGTGTAATAGGGAACATTGCACAGTTCTCACGTTGATATTTGATTAATGCCAGTGCTATTTGAGTCAATATTGTAAGACTAGCTTGAAACGATTCTTGCCAGCATACGTTGGTCACGGTCACTTAGTCTTTTGACGGCAACACAACTGTTGTAAGCTACAGGTTTTGTCAGAATTCTTATAGTCACGGTGAACCCTTGAAAAAATTCAAACCTCGCGGTAGGCCCAGGTGCAGAATTATATTCATTGTTCTGCAAGCAGGCATTTTGTCCGAATTTTGAAAACTGCAGTAAAATAAAAAACAGACGTAAAACACAATTATCGATTAAATATGTAATACATACATTCAGTATATATTCATATTTTGACGATAATTCGTTCGCCGTGTTCACACACAGTATGTAATACACAGTTTAGTCACATTAATGTGACCACCTGTCAAAAGCCAGAATAACCACCTTTGGCAGAGCGGACCGCTGCGAGACGTGCAGGAAGAGACTCAATTAGGTTTCTGAAGGTGTTCACTGGGATGTTGAGCCATGCCGACTCCAGTGGCGTGGCCAGCTGCGCTAGATTACGCGGTTGAGGATCCACGGCGCGAACAACCCGATCGAGGTGGTCCCACAGATTCTCGATTGGGTTTAAATCCGGTGAGTTTGCTGGCCAGGGGAGTACGGTAAACTCATCCTGGTGCTCTTCGAACCACGCACATACACTGCGAGCTCTATGACACCTCGCATTGTCCTGATGGTAGATGCCATCATTCTGAGGGAAAATAATTCGCATGTAGGGGTGGACATGGTCCGCAAGGACAGATGCGTACTTGTGCTGATGCATCGTGCCTTCCACAATGATGAGTGCACTCAGTGAATGCCAGGAAAACATTCCCCAAACCATAATGCTCCCTCCTCCAGCCTGGATCCTTCCGGTAATTGTTGCAGGTATGTTTGCTTTCAGACGTTTCACGCCGTATACGCCAACGTCCATCTGTATATTTCACGTTTTTTTTGCTCGTCCGCTATCGTTAGTGTCAGTGTATTTTATATGTGGCCCAAAACAACTCGTCTTCTTGCAATGTGGCCCAGGGAAGCTAAAAGGTTGGACAACCCTGCTTTAAACGAACCGCTTATTTTGTTTGTAAACCGCAAAGATTCAATTTAATCCTTTCTGGATCTCTTTCCGCTCGATAGGTTTGTTGAAAGTAACGTGTTCAGCGGAGAGAGGACGTCGAACCCACGGCCCAGTGAGAGTGGCATTGACCTTGGGGAGGAAGATCTAGGTCACTTTCCGGTTCTTGATCCAGAGGTTTTCCGTCAAGCAAGACGGATTTCAATTCTGTTAACCCTTCAAAAAAACCCTAACACGAGGAAAATCTGATTTTTAAAGGGGAAAAAAAAGGGGTGTGCTTTTGTTTCATTCGACAAGAGGCCACTAAAATTTTGTACACAACTTTTTATTTTTGCCATTAGGTAATTTGTCGACCAACCGGTATGGTGGTTAAGGTGTTAGCTTCTAGATCGGAAGGTTTGTAAGGGCATGGATGTTTGTCAGCGTATGGTTTAGAGGCGGCTGGTGCACCTTAAATCTGTCGTGGCCGAAAGTCCTCACGTTGTGTTTGTGTAGAAGTTTGGAGAGTGGTGTTCCAGCTCACGTGTTGCCTCGTCATTTCAACCGTAGTTCAAAATTACTTGGTGTTGTCATCGGATCTTTCCCTTTTGGGATTTAACCCGGACGGTTGTCAAGAGCCCGTTGTGTTGCTCTAGTAGGACGTTAATTAAAGAAATTACCAAAATTACTTACATGCACTGACCCGAATTTGAACCAGGAACCTTCCGATCTAGAGGCTACCACTTTAACAATCAGACGGTTGGTCGGCATTGAACACGGTGAATATACACTTTAACTAATTAATCATTTAAGATTCATGCTTTTACTCACAACCATGTGACAGAACTTCAAATCGAGCGACCGGAAGAAATAGCATGGTAATTGGTAATTATTAGTTAACGTCGTACTAGAGCAACACAACGGGCTATTAACGACGGTCTGGATCAATCCTTAAGGGAAAGATACGAGGACAACACCTCGTAATTTTGAACCACGGTCAGATGACGAAGCAACACCCGAGCTTGCACCCCACTCTCCAAACTTCCTCACTAACCCAACGTGAGGACTTTCGGCCACGACAGATTTAAGGTGTATCAACTGCCTTTACACCCATACGCTAACAAACACCCATGCCCGTACCCGTATTCGAACCAGGAACCTTCCGATATATATCCTAACACCTTAACCACTATACTGGTAGGTGTTAGCCTCTAGATCGGAAGGTTCCTGGTTCGAATCCGGGTCCGGGCATGGGTGTTTGTAAACGTATGGTGTAGAGGCGGCTGGTGCACCTTAAATCTCTCGTGGCCGAAAGTCCTCACGTTGGGTTGGCGTGGAAGTTTGGAGAGTGGGGTGCCAGCTCAGGTGTTGCTTCGTCATCTGACCGTGGTTCAAAATTACGAGGTGTTGTCCTCGAATCTTTCCCTTAAGGGACTGATTCCGGAACGTCGTCAATAGCCCGTTGTGTTGCTCTAGTACGACGTTAACTAAAATTACCATTACCACTATGCTGGTTGGTCGGCAGTGAACACGGTGGATAATCACTTTAATAAATAATTTAAGATTCATGCTTTTACTCACAACCATGTGACAGAACTTCAAACCGAGCGACCGGAAGAAATAACATGAAATTGCGTGCACATGCTCCGTCTATTTATTTTTAATGTCGATGCGCATTGTAGGCTTCCGTAATTTTCAATAAAATAAGTGTAAGGATGTATGAATTGCGTTATTTTCTCTTCACTGGTCATTTTTCTCGATCTACATCAAACCCCCCCCCCAAAAAAAAAAAAAAAAAAAAATTAATTACCTCACCTCACAGACGCACACATGGAAGGGCTACTGCACTAGAAACAGAGAAGCAGGCACTTTTTTCAAACACGGAATTGTTCTTGCCATTTGGCACCACTGGTTCTCAAAAGGTTAACGTGGCACTATTGGTGCCAGAAAGAAATACGCCAAGATGTAAAAGACGCCACTCAGTTTATCTTGACGTTCTACCGAAGCGGCTACGGGGTCAACGACCTTCCTTCGACGGGCATTCAGAAAATATCGGGCGATAAGAAACTGGAAGTGTCAGAAGAGTTGAAACAGTGTTCCTCCTAGTTTCTTCTCCTTTGTTCTACGATGGACCGGTCCGAAAGCGGAATAAAATATATTTTTTTGCCGGCCCCAAAAAGCCACACAAAAAGTATAGAATTAAAAATAAAACATGGGTCGAATTGGATTCCATCGATTTTTTTTTGTGCCACCAAGGCAAATTAGATCGGGATCTACGGCTCAAAGTGGATATAAACTACGAAGAACATGCTCAAACCGAACGCATAGTTGGTCGAGTTGAAGATTCCTTGTGGAAAACTAACCCGGAAAGTGTTTTTCGATTGTATGTGATATTCCAGATCCGAGGAATGGTTTAACACACATGGATTCGCACATGCATCTGTGTCAAGGTTTCCCGGTTGGAGTAGTCACGGATTGGGGTTGCTAGTTCGAATCCAACCTCAGACCGTCGAACACAAATCGGGCTGGGGCACGTCAAATCTGTTATGTCCTCACGTTGGCGTGGTGTGGAAGTTTAGAGAGTGGGGTGCCAGATCAGGCGTGACCTCGTCGCCTGACCGTGAATCCAAAAAACGTGATGTTGACTTCGAATTTTTCCCTTGGGGACTGATCCTCGGACAGTCGCCAATAGACCGTTGAGTTGCTCCAGTGTTCCGACGTTTCACCCTGATGTCTAGGAGTGCATCAGAAGGGTGACGAGACTTCCACCTCATTCTACTACCACTTAAAAAAAATTTGCAACAAACTCCCATCCTATGCCGGTGTTACCTCATCATTTGACCGTGGTTCAAAATTACGCGATGGTGTCCTGGGATCTTTCCCTTAAGAGATTGATCCCAGACCGTCGTCAACAGCCAAGTGTCTTGCTCTGGTACGACATGAATTAAAAATTACCAAATTACCCATCCAATGCCTTTTTCATGAAAACAAAACTTTTTTTGCAGCACAATGGTTTACAGAGGTTTGATGCAACCAGGGCTGTAGTGGAGGGTATACGACGTATACCCTCTGGTTTTTTCAGAAAATTCCGTATACCCTCTGGTTTTTTCAGAAAATTCCGTATACTCTCTGCTTTTTATTAAAAACTAAGAACACCGCTTTGTTTTCCCTAGAAAACATCGAGCGAAACATCACGTGAGACGCAGATAGCAACAACTAATATGGGACAGCAAAAGAAAAGTTTCTATTTCAAGATATCACCTTGGTACATAATTCCAAAATCTCGTACCTATCAATCAAAAGAAATTCATTCGAAGTATTGTCGATAGAATGAAATTCAGACTTTGTTCTGATGTTAAAGAAAAAAATAGTCAACTTTTGAAGGATATATCCATAGTTGATCCGGAAAATATAAATGTAGGAATATTCGCCGTGTAGAAAAGGAGGTAAAAAGGATCTGCTGTTGACGTTTTGGTATAGATGAAATGTGCACTATTCTGGGTTTGAGGGAAAATGAAAACGCCCAAGTTGTTCCAGAAAAATTAAAGCCTCTTTTAAGAACAATTGAAATATGACCATGTTTAGTTTAATGAATACCTACCCGGTGCTTAGAAAGGATTTCATATATATATATATATATATGTTTCGCCTCCCCATGGAAAAAATTCTGTGTGCATCAGAGTGTACCATACAAAGAGTGCACCATCAGAGGGCATACCATGGGGCCCTGCCTATACTAGTGCAGAGGCCTCCATGGTATACCCTCTGCTTTATTTACGACTACAACACTGGATGCAACGGTATTCGCAAATTATCAGTAACTGATATACTACGGTTTCGTCAAGAAGGTAGATGACCTTAAGGAAGTCTATGTGTAACAGAAGTGTTAAGCTCGTCGGGGAATGGCTGCCAAGCGATCCCAGCCACAGGTGATTACTTGGTTCGTCTGCTCGTCATCACAGCTATGGCTTTCGGCAAAATCAGAAACCACCTTAAGACGCCAGACGCATTGTTTACGTTCAACCCGCCCCCTTATTTCACGTGCAAAACCACGCGACACGAATGCCAACACTCTCGAGCGAAATTCCCAGTCTTCCCCGAGTCCCGATTCTTCAATGGAAACACCTGAGGAATTCTGGAAGAAGACCCGAAGAAAAGTGTTTCAGGGTCACAGCAGAGAGAGTTGAACGACCGCGAGTGAAAGTCTTCCGCCATCTCTCTCTTTCACCTAGTGCCGGGGACATTCACCTTGACATTCAGCGAGAGTCCCGAGTTTCGGTCCTGTGGGTCACCCTGCTTTCACTCCGGGGACCGAAAATAATTCCTTCTCTCCCCGTAATAACGAATGCAAAATTTTATTGATTATTTTTGGTATAATGGAAATGGTAATTTTTAGTTTACGTCGTACTAGAGCAACACAACGGGCTATTGACGACGGTCCGGGATCAGTCCTTTAAGGGAAAGGACCGAGGACAACACCTCGTAATTTTGAACCACGGTCAGATGACGAAGCAACACCTGAGCTGGCACCCCACTCTCCAAACTTCCACGCCAATCCAACGTGAGGACTTTCGGCCACGACAGATTTAAGGTGCACCAGCCGCCTCTACACCATACACTTACAAACATCCATGCCCGGACCCGGATTCGAACCAGGAACCCGCGGTAGCCCGATTGAAAGAGTAACGGACTAGCTGGTTCGAATGCAACCAAAGACCGCCGCGTGCAAAAGGGGCTGGTGTATGTTAAATCTCTCGCGGCCTCAAATGTTCTCACGTTGTCGTGACGTGGAAGTTATTCTATTAGGAACCAATCGTATTGACTAAAGAGCCGCGGTAGCCTGGGCCGACCAATCGGTCTGGTGGTTAAGGTGTTAGCCTCTAGATAGGAAGGTTCCTGGTTCGAATCCGGGTCAGTGCATGGATATTTGTAAGCGTATGGTGTAGAGGCGGCTGGTGCACTTTAAATCTGTCGTGTCCGAAAGTCCTCAGGTTGGGTTGGTGTGGAAGTTTGGAGAGTGGGTGGCCAGCTCATGTGGTTGTTCTCGTCAAATTTACGTGGTTCCGAAAACCGTAATACAAAAATTACGTGGTGTTGTTCTAGGATCTCTCCCTTGAGGATTGATCCCGGACTGTCAACAATAGTCCGTTGAGTTGCTTTAGTGTGACGTTAATTAAATACTTACCTACTTAGTGTAACAAGCGAAACTTGGATTCAAGCTCATTGAATTAGATTCGTTGTACATTCGTTTAACACTCGAGATATTTTTGGACGTCGATGTCGGCCCTTTCCATAAACACCTCCTCAATCACTCCTTTGTTTAATACAGCTGTCATCCAAGTAGGTAGGTTTGGATCTTTTCCTCAAGGGACTGATCTTGGACCGTCGTCAAGAGCCCGTTGTGTAGCTCTAGTACGACGTTAACTAAAATTACCATTACCATTACCCAAGTAGGTAGGTATTTAATTAACTTTGAGCTGGTGCAACACAATGGATTATTGGCGACCGTCCGGGATCAAACCCGAAGACAAAGATAAAGAGGACAACGAATCTTAAGTTTGAATCACAGTCAGATGACGATGCAGCATATCTGAGCTGCCACCCCTCTCTCCAAACTTCCACGCCAACCCAAAGTGAGTACATTTGAGTGCACGACAGCTTTAACGAGCACGAGCTCCTCCAGTACATGACGTTATTTGGATTCGAAATCGCAACCCTCCATTTGCAAGTCTGTTTCTCTTCCAACCGCGGTTCGCGGCCCAGTCACAATTAATTACACGAATTAAGGTAGGGAGGCATTTGCATTAACGTCGCACTGGTGCAACACAACGAACTATTGGTGACAGTCCGGGATCAGGAAAGATCCAAGGACACAATACCACGTAATTTTCAACCACAGTCAGATGACGTGGTAACACCTGCGCTGGCTCACCACCTTCCTAATTTACACACCACGCCCACGTGAGGACATTTAAGGTAACCACGGATTTAACGTGCACAAGCCCCTTTAGTACACGGAGGCCTTTGGCAGGATTTGAACTTGCAGGTCTCCGATTGCTAATCGGATGCTCTTCTAACCGGGCTATCGTGGGAACTGCAATAAGGAACCACCTATAAGGGGTTGCAGTATTCATTCCTTACCACCATTAAGGAGCTGCAGTATTCATTTTTGCAGTACCAAGAACATTGTACAGCGTGCTTGCGCCCCTCTGTATACGTCCCTTATTGTGTGAGAGGTGGAGTTTTCGAGATGTTCTTGATAGGATAAAAGATAAGCGCTCTTAACTTAAATGATGCGAATCGAAGTGTAGATGGAAAGATTGTGGACGTGTGTGAAAATAGTCGCACCCGTTAGAGCAACTGG
The DNA here is from genome assembly GCA_947359465.1 of Metellina segmentata. Lineage (NCBI taxonomy): Eukaryota > Metazoa > Arthropoda > Arachnida > Araneae > Tetragnathidae > Metellina > Metellina segmentata. The sequence goes on from OX375873.1 coordinate 119,785,682, forward strand.
GAACGGCCCCTGTTCATGAGTCTTCGTGTCGGGGGCTGTGCCAGAAGGGACCCCCCCAAACCTGGGCCCCACTCTTGCACAGAGGGTTGAACGACTGGGGAGGAATGATGGAAGTGGGTGAAGGAAGATGCAACAGGTGCTGCTCTCTCCACTTGGCTTCGAGTTCATTGCTCCCTCCTCGTAATCCGAACGGAATTCCATCGTCTCTTGAAACGCCCGTGAGAGGGCCCCCCGCTCTCTCCCATGTGCGCTTCAGTGGTGTAGCCAAAGGGCCCCCAAGAGTCACTTTCCGATTTTCATACGAACTCGTTACAAATAATGTGGTATGGTGTTTTTTTAATTAACGTCGTACGAGAGCAACACAACGGGCTATTGACTACGGTGTTGAAAATAAATTATTGAAACGAATAGTAGATTTTTTGCAATAGTATTTCCATAAATTAAGCGTCATTAAAGAATCAACAGTTTGTTAACTTGTTGATTGCCACGGCCTTATTTATTAGGGATGCATTATCAAACTGGCTTATCTCACACGCCACAGGGCCAACCAACTGGTATAGTGGTTAAGGTGTTAACCTCTAGATCGGAAGGTTCCTGGTTCGAATCCGGGTCCGCGCATGGATGTTTGAAAGCGTATGGTGTAGAGACGGCTGGTGCACCTTAAATCTGTTGTGGCCGAAAGTCCTCACGTTGAGTTGGTGTGGAAGTTTGGAGAGTGGGGTGCCAGCTCAGGTGTTGCTTCGTCATCTGACCGTGGTTCAAAATTACGAGGTGTTGTCCTAGGATCTTTCCCTTAAGGGACTGATCCCGGACCGCCGTCAATAGCCCGTTGTGTTGCTCTAGTACGACGTTAACTAAACTACTAGAACTACATCTCACACGCCAACTGGACCGCGGTAGCCCGGTTGGAAGATTAAAGGATTAGCAATCGGAGGTTTGCGAATTCGAATCCAACCATAGACCGTAGTTACTAAGTGGGCTGGTGCATGTTAAATCTGTCGTGGCCACAAATGCAATCACTTTGGCGTAGTGTGGAAGTTTGGAGAGTGGGGTGACAGCTCAGGTGTGACCTTGTCATCGGACCCTTCGTGGAAAATTACTTGGTCATCTGAAAATTAGGTGGTGTTGTCCCCCGATCTTTCCCCTCCGGTTTGATCCCGGACCGTCACTAATAGCCGTTGTGTTGCTACAGTGTTAGGTTATTATAATACCTACCTATCTCACTCGCCAACTAGGAAAAAAAATCATTACAAAATGCCAAAATGTACAAGGAGACGAAAACTTGTATTATTAACAGCCTTTTACAGAAAGATAAGGCCCGACCGACCAAGACGAGTGACAAATGCCGGAAATCTTGCTGTTTTTGGGCGGAGAACTCAAGCTGCATCAACCGTAAACACGTTATTAATTGTCAAAAAGTATTATTCTCCAGTAATTAACAATTGCTTTGTATTAAATTTTGCAAATAGTCATTTCCTACCGTTAACTCCGACAATTCAATAGAAATCCAATAGCCCGTCGAAATACTCCAGTGCGACGTTAATGCAACTATTGACGCAGAATGGCGGGATTTCAAATGTCAAATTGGTTCAGTGGTATTTTTAGAAACATGCGAAAATGACGATTGGAGAGATTCTTCAGTTCAATTAAAGTTTAATTACTATTTAACGCGATTAACAGATAGGTAAATGGTAATGGTAATTTTAGTTAACGTCGTACTAGAGCAACACAACGGGCTATTGACGACGGTCCGGGATCAGTCCCTTAAGGGAAAGATCCGAGGACAACACCTCGTAATTTTGAACCACGGTCAGATGACGGAGCAACACCTGAGCTGGCACCCCACTCTCCAAACTTCCACGCCAACCCAACGTGAGGACTTTCGGCCACGACAGATTTAAGGTGCACCAGCCGCCTCTACACCATACGCTTACAAACATCCATGCCCGGACCCGGATTCGAACCAGGAACCTTCCGATCTAGAGGCTAACACCTTAACCACTATACCGGTTGGTCGGCCTATTTACAGATAGAGATAAAGATTACATTTTTTCTACGAATCGAAACATTATTCAAATCAATCAAATTAGGAACGCTTAGGTTCTTTCGAATTGATATCCAGATTCTAACTTCAACTGACAAAAGCTGCAGGTGTGGGAGAGCGGGGAAGGGGCATGACGTCAGCGACGATAACGCCATGCAAGATTCAAATAATTTCCACACACTCCCCACCTGAACTCCTGTAAGAGTTCACATCAATTATCTATGATTTATCAAAGACAGGTTATATAAAAATATCAACAAACATGAAGTAACTATTTCAACTATCAATCGTAGACTTTTGATCATGGGATCTGATCTTGTAGCCATCGACGAAGGACTGTATTATACAAAATCTACAAATAATTGTAACATATGTGTGAGGACATTTATCGCAAGGGGGCACCTTGGGTTTACAGGACTCGGCCACCAGGAAACCACTTGGACAGAGAAAGAAAAAAAGTCCCCGTTTACCCTGACACGGAAGAAACACTACCCTACAATAATGGACCGTACATCATCAAGACGTGATGGTATAAGGGAAATATGCATGCTTTAATAGGGGCTTTACGTTAATAAGGTCCCCCACGTGCTGCAATTACACTAGCAACCCTTCTGGGCATACTTTCAACAAGATTTTGATACACAGCCATGGGTATTTGTGTCCATTCCTGCTGCAAAATTGTCGCCAGCTCAGCTGTAGATTTCGGACGTGCTTCCCTGGTCCGTAAGCGTCGCTCTAACTCGTCCCTCAAATGTTCTATAGGGTTTAGGTCGGGACTCTGAGCAGGCTAGGAAAGACATTTTACATCCATATATTGATACCACTGCTTGACAGAGGCTGCAACATGACACGGAGCGTTGTCGCCCAGGAAGTAACATGCGTTCATTCCATAAAATTGCCAGAGCGTAGGAAGAACCTGATTGTCCAAAATGTTCATGTAGGCATCGGCGTTCGATTTACCAGGAACAACATGCAAAGGTCCCAGGCCATACCACGAAAAACATCCCCAAACAAGCAGTAAGTGTCTCTCTAACTCCGATGCGGCTATTAGTTTAGGGTTTATTAAGTGTCAAAATTGAGGAAGCGAAATTTCTTCCGCGAGTGAGCAAAACACATACAAATTTTCAGTCCTCCGCCGTGAGTTTTTTTTAAAGAGTACCTCTCAACGTAAATTTTTGCAGCTCGTCGAGTTTTTTTTTTAAATTTCAATTTGGTTCTTGATAATATTTTTTTGAAATTCGGGAAAAATCAGGACATTTTTGTTACTTTTTTTTTAAAACTGCCGTATCTATATTTTATTACTATTAGTTTTTAATTTTTAAAATATCGCAGGATACCTCAGAATGTGCTCTTTCTTACGGTACTATTATTTTTGAAATCGGTTAATAATTAAATTGGATGCGACCAAAAGTTGGTCATACAAAATTCGGAATCTTTGGATATTTTCGCTACTTTTTGTTACAACCGTTAACTAAAACTGTCATATCTATATCGTATTATTATTAGTTTTTTTATTTTGAAAATAGCGCAGTATACCTCAGAATGTACTCTTTCTTACGGTACCATTAGTTTTAAAATTGGTTCATAAATAAATTCGATGCAATCAAAAGTTGGTGACACAAATTTCAAAACAAAAACATCCCCAAACAAGCAGTCGGATTTTATGCAAATCCGCTGGCGTCCGGCCCATTACTGTAGGGTAGTGTATGTTTCGAAATAAAGAATTTACGATAAGATTGCGCACCCCTCTATGTTTACCACAGTAATATCTAGTCCAACCCCTCCACCATATCTGTTACGATATGAATACGCATCGATAGCCCATCCAATATTTCGAACAAAATCGGTTATACGATTGGAATTAATATTCTACACAGACATTGTGTTCCGTGTGCAACGAATCCTCCTCACGTGTAAAAGGAATGGCAGCAGATAGATTGGCACCGAGTCATTGCCAATATGAAAACGAAACGTGAGAACAATCTCATGGAAAATTTCTCCTACCCACACCAAAGAAAATACCCCAAGGGTGAGGCAGACTGTTATACCTAGTCTAACTAGTGGACTCAATTTCATTTGATCAAGGTTTCCTCTATCTGTCGAGAATGTAAACCTCTCGTTCTTACCACCTTGCTTGTCCAAGAAGGACATGTATTTTAATCCTTTGCTTTCAAAGGTGCGTTAAATCACGGTCTAGCGTGTCTACACCAGGTGGGAAAACAAACCTAACAGTCGATATGATGACCACTAGCAGTTAAATCAACAAAAATATAAAAATACTAGGGGGCCCGCCCCCTGCTCGCTAACGCTCGCCAACTTCCAGAGGATTCCTTCGCAATCCTCATTGGTTCGCTCAGCGAACCTATGCTCGTTTCGCTCGCATCAATGAAGACATGTGTCCTAGCAGAAGGAATTGTTAACAAAATATGATATATTCCAAAAAAATATTTTTCAAATCTAAATTTTATGCTGTTTATCAGAAAAGATATTTACAGTACCTCTGGAATCAGAATTCAAATGGAAACTTTGAGCAAATTTTGACTCGAAATGTGAGCGTTTATTTGGAAATTGAAAACCCAGCATGTTGGTTGTGTGTACATTTACCCAGCACTCGAGCAACCCACGCTTTTTCATTGAGTTTGTTGTCGAAAGTTGTAATGCAAGCGTCTTGTTGAACTATAATAGTTTGCCCCGAAACGGACTTTTTTTTAAATGACCCTGAAAAGATCCTCCGTTTTCTTTGATTTCTATAATTTACTGCAACAGCTCGACTAAAATTCATTTTTTTTCAATAAAATTTCATCCGATAACGCTATAAATTCAATTGAAGCGCGAGGCTTTGGGATAAACAAAGAATCGTACAATGTTGCCAAAACGCGAAAAAAAATAACGTCTTTTTTGCGTGCCTAGTAAGAGAATTATATATATAGATGAAAATTGTGAATTTGTTTTTCTCAGCGACTTAATCACCTTACAGATTCGCACCCAAATCATTTTCCTGCCTGTCTCGAAACTAGGTCCAGCCAAAGACCGTCGTGTACGCGTGGGCTGGTGCACATTTAATCTGTCGTGGCCTCAAATGTCCTCACTTTGGCGTGGTGTGGAAGCTTGGAGAGGTGGGACGTTTTCTCAGGTATTGATCTTGTCATCTGTCTGTGGATCTAAATTACGAGGCGTTGACCTTGGATTTTTTTCCTTCGGGATGGATCCCGGACCTGTCACCATTAGCCCGTTGTGTTTCTGCAGTGTGACGTTAATTAACTACCTACCAACCTGTCCCAAGTGCTCAGGGAATCCGCCGTGGTTTTGAGCACTGCGCTAACAGCCAGCGAGAAGGTGGCGTATGTTACAAATGCCATCACCCAGATCTTAGCGACGCAGACTTTATGGCGAGGACAGTTTTCGTAGTATATAGACAGAAATGAATCTGTCGAATTTTGATCTTTCGCAATGTACTCCCAAAAGTTTTATCGCGCACCCAACGTTGTGAATCCTTGTCATAATGGAAAAAAAGGGGGAAATGGTATACAATTGGGCAAGTAGTACTTGGGATACATATTTTAATTCATGGGGACATGTCTATTGAACTAGTCCCGTAGTAGGACCCTCCTCGAAAGTGTTTTGTTTTCTGATGTTTAATACATGCGTATCTCTACAAATGCCTGAAATACTTTTTTATATTTGTTGATATCCCTCGATGTCACGCATTTGGCCCTATCGCTATTTTTCACCGATAAGCCTATTCTCTCAACTACAGTACACTGCTACTTTTCCACAACTTAAAGTGTGTCCATCGATAGGTGAGAACGGTGAGCTATGTCAGACGTAACCTAGGCAACGTCGCAAAGCTATATTTAGATGCTAAAGTAATTGCACGAGGTGTTTTTGTCACCGTACTTGGTACTACATTTTATTTCAGTCAATCAAGTCATAAATAAAGAATCAGTGTAGTTAAATGTGTAACTTATGCCCGTTTATGTCTTACAAATATTTTTTTTCTCGGTCTATAACTCCATTGTCATCTTTACAGAGTGAGGCCGCGGTAGCCCGGTTGAAAGAGTAACGAATTAGCAAGTTTCTAGTTCGAATTCAACCGAAGAGAGACCGTCATGTACATGGTGCACGCTAAATCTGTCGTGACCTCTAAATGTCCTCACGTTGGAGTGGCTTGGAACTTGCAGAGTAGGGTGTCAGCTCAGGTATTAACCTCATCATCTGACTGTGGTTTCGAAATTACGAACACTAACAAAATTCGCCACTACCAACATACATTTATCATTAACACCTTACCATTACCAGCCTGTACAATGCCTTCGACAGACGGGATCCGTGACTACCTGAGGTTTTCTCCGCACACCAAATTCTCCCATCTGCCCGAAGCAGTTGGAAAGCGTCTCGGCAGTCCAGACTACTCGTTTCCAGTCATTAATTGTCCCTTGCTGGTGTTCCCGAGCCCAGGCGAGGTGCATAGCTGTGCATCGAGTTTTCATCAAGGGTACTCTATCTGAACATCAGCTCAGAAAGCCCATATCTTTGGTAATGGTAATTTTTGTTAACGTCGTACTAGAGCAACACAACGGGCTATTGACGACGGTCCGGGATCAGTCCCTCAAGGGAAAGATCCGAGGACAAAACCTCGTAATTTTGAACCACGATCAGATGACGAAGCGCAACACCTGAGCTGGCACCCCACTCTCCAAACTTCCACGCCAACCCAACGTGAGGACTTTCGGCCACGACAGATTTAAGGTGCACCAGCCGCCTCTACACTATACGTTTACAAACATCCATGCCCGAACCCGGAACCTTCCGATCTAGAGGCTAACACCTTAACCAGTATACCGGTTGGTCGGCGCCCATATCTTTGAGGGAACGTTGTAATTCTAACGATGATGTTTGTTGAGTGCCCAGAATTGAGTGCACAAAAACGGTAGGTAGGCATTTAATTAACGTCTATTAAAAAACACAACGGGCTATTGGCGACGGTCCGGGATAAAATAAGGATACGAGGACAACACCACATCATTTTGATACAAAGTCAGACGACGAGGTAGGTTAACACTTGAGCTGGCACCCTACTCTCAAAAATTCCACACCCCACCAACGTGAGACATTTGAGTTCTCCACAGCTTTAACGGGCCCCGTCTTACACGACGTTCTTTGGTTGGATCTAGTTTCGAAACCGCAACCCTCCGGTAACTAATGCGCGACTCTACTAACTGGAATACCGGGGACCCCACGCTTCCTGGAGGGGGAACAAAAGTAAATTACGCAAGCGGTTTTTTTAATAATGTAAAACTTTTTTTTATCTACGCCAGTTTTCGGCCATCAGTCGATGAGCAGGCCAACAGACTTCTGAAATCATTAAATACGGTTTAAAAAACATTATCTACAGTATATGTTACTTTATCAACAGTGCAACTATGTGGTAGAATGTTTCAAATACATAGGGTAGCCATACATATATATATATATATATATATATATATATATATATATATATATATATATATATATATATATATATATATATATATATATATATATAAATTGTCTACCTTCCTTTCGTGGTTAGGATTAGGAAGAACCTCAACCCCCCTAACTGGACAGATACCCCAAATAAATTCCATGTTGTGGCAGCATGGTTGATGTGTGGGAAATGACTGGTTGAAACAGATGACCTTCGAACTCACAATTAAAAAGAAACGCATGTTGACATATTCCCTCTGCTGTTCGTGAATTTAAAATTCACAGTGGTAATTGGTAATTTTTAATTAACATCGTTCTAAAGCAATTAAACAGGCTAGTGACGACGGTCTGGGATCAATCGTCTAAAGAAAAGATCCGAGGACAACACCACGTAGTTTTGAACCACGGTCAGTTGACGAGGCAACACCTGAACTGGTACTCCACTCTCCAAACTTCCACACCAACCCAACGAATCCACAGAGGAACATGTAAAAAAGAGCAATATAGTCCAAATGTGCGATATGACGAAGTATTATTACATTAAGTGCAACTTTTACAACAGATACACAGTTTCGAGAGTACGCGGGATAAAAAATTTCAACTTACCCGCAACCGTGGTCGTCCGTCTGTGCTTTTTGCCTCCCTCCCCCGGTGCGGGGTAAGGGTGGTAAGCGGATGATTGATAGGGAGGCACCTCGTAGTCCAAGGCAGTCTCGTACCCCTCCTTGCGGCAGAAAAAGTCGAGGTCCAAGTCCTCAGAGGCGGACCCGAAGTCCAGCCCCAGGTCCACCGTACTCGACACTGACGAGCTAAGATCTAGGTTTGCGAACGACTCCATCCGGAAAGCCTAACCTAACACCAGCACACGCCCCTGTAGGGATTGTTTGAATAGGCGAGGCTTAACCTAACGCTGTATACACCACTGGCATCAACCCAATCTGATTAGTCTTCCCCGGGTTGATTTGCTGTCGATACGGGATGTTGAAATGACTCGGATGAAGTTGTCTCTAAGCATCCAGTCTGACATCCACGAGGTTCATACACAACCAAACACTTTCTTCAACCACTCTCCGAACGAGTGTTCTGACCAGCACAGGTCTTATGGATAAGCCAGACTATATGGACCACCGGGCGGATGCCATACGTGGATGTCTGGGGAAACGCAACATGTGTAATCCATGGAGCATTGGCGGGAGAACACAGTGTACCGCTGAAATATCCGGTAGCTCAGAACTGAGGTAGTGAACGACAAGAAGATTAAAAACTGTATTGTGCAGTTCACAAAACAAACTAGCTGAATGGTATAGATCCAAGGTAGTCCACACAAAAAGTAAACGATATTTTGTCAATGTTATAATAAATTGGTATTAGAAATCAGTTCAACGGATTAGTTAAAAATAAGTAATCAGAGGGTACTGGCAACCCTCATCGAAACTGTTGGACGCTCAACAAGCCAGGCAGCACAGAATTGCATCTTTCACACCGTTGTTATTGAGCGAAACTGCACTGTTTCAGAACTGTACTGAACACTTAATGGAGGCAGGTCAACACAGGCAGCACAAACTTGTATTAATCCAAGACAAAACTGTACTGTTCAGGCGCCAATGACAGTTCAAACCTGCATTAACCAATCAGAAAGCTAGAAAAGTGAACCAACAGACCAACAGTTGTTGACAGCTACAAACTATTAGGTGGTAAACACTGAATTGACAGCTCGACACTCTCACCGCTAAACAAAACAGTATTAGTTCATTGATTCAGTTATAGTGATAAGTCGAGTACAGATGCAATGATTGCTGGAAATTTACCTAATGGATTCAATCTATGTCGGTGACAATCCTAACTGTCCAAACTACTATTTCTGATATGGAACTGAATAACCCAATCGACACTTACAGCTAGCGATATCCAACTGGGCAATATTGACATCAGAACTGATGTAGATACTTGTGATCTTTTATCACCGATGCAAGTGATGACTAATCACAAAGTAATAATCGTACACAACAGCCCAAACAATTTATTCCTTTTTTGGGTCTGCAAAGAATAGTCCTTCTGGCTCAGCAGATGTATTATTCGGTGCTTAAAAGATGTCCTGTTATGCAAGAGGTAAATCTACCCAGAACAAGTTATGCCACTGATTTCGCCCAGTCCGCGAAAGAATCATTCGTTTCGGTATCCAAGTTTCAGGATCCTGTGTCGAAGGCACAAATCGTGAAGGCTCTCGAGTGTCATTCCTTTTTCCGGGTCTAAAAAAGTATCACAATCCTGTTTTTTGAAGCACAAAATCCTTTGACACCATGAATTGGTAGGCAACCGACAGAGACAACACGAGAACACAGTGATCCGGGAACCTTTCTCTCTTTCGGGTGTCCCCCAGGAGTGAGTGGCACGCGATTCGGCGGCGAGTGAACGGAGTGTTTACACCGGCACAGACGAGCGTATTTGGGCGGGAAGTAGCAACACGTGTTCCGGGTGAATCCGAAAGCGAAATGGATGTTGACAGCCAACGGTCGATGAACCGATCGCGAAAGCAGCGGGCCGCTGATTGGGCCAGGAAAAGGGCTCCTTCCTGCGAGCTCACTGGTCACGGAAAAGACTCCAATCCGCTTGAAGAATCAAGGGCGGAGATTGTAGGGCCAGGTTTAGAAATTACACCAGGACGGGCGACTAATTTTTTCGATCAAGAGATTTTTCTCTCACGGTTTTCCATTCCAATCATAGGTGACAATCTTTCAACTGACACATGCGAATTTCGGCATATTTTGGCTGTCACCAATAAAAATATTGGGGAATTCAAAATAACCTGCACTTTATCCATTATTTGGTTTTTAATTTTGTTGTTGGCGAAGTGGCTTTGCTTAACTACTAGCAGATTTACCCAGCTGTGATCGAGTTGAATTGGTCAAATGTTCATTGAAAAGTGATTAGACAAATCACTTTTCCCTTTCATAGAAAAATGTAAACATAATTTAAGCACCAAAATTGTTTTCTAACCATAGCTTGTACAATTTACTTCGGACAAAAATATGTGTGTGTGTATACATTAAAAATCAATCAAAAATCCATTTCATATTCATCGCACTTCTGCTGCAAGAAAACTACAAAAGTTTTTCCTAAGGTGTTACTTCAGGTATTATTACAGGAGTAGATTTAGAAATAGCTTTGAATTACAACGTTTGGATACCGTTTTAATTTAGCGTAACTTATCTTATTTTAAAATAATTTTATTTTTACTTAACCGGTCGTTTTAATATAAGGAGTTACACACATTCTTTTTTTAAAAAAAGGTTTTGTTTTGTCATAAAATTTATTTTTTATGGAACAGAATTCTACAAACCACTACGTATTCTACCAAAGACTTGGGGAACGTTGGTTGAAATATACATATACTGCCGCCAGAAGTTACACGTCTAATGATATTTTGCTGAATAATTCATTAAAATTTAACTATGTCTTAATATATCTGCAATATGTAAAACAATGGAACCACCGGTCATTACTGTTAAGAACAGATATCCAAGTGCCTACTTCAATGTCAAGTTTGGAAATGATTTGGATTTATGATTGAGAATTCTCATTCCTATGAGTATCCCCCACATCTTTTCTCAATATATTTGGAGTTAATTTCTGCAAATAATTTGCCATTATCAACATAAAAACTGTGCATTCTTCTGGTGCCAGGGATTGATGAGACTGAGCTCCATCTATTTTCAAGTTTAAACTCATCAATAGTTGCTACCACCTCAGTTTCAGGTACCAAAAGAATGTTTATTGATTTAGCCTCTCTTTTAGCAATGGCTTAGAAATCATAGGCATTAGATGACACACATCTTTTTACTTCTCCCCCTATACCATCTACTGGTCCTTTTCCATGCGCTGTAGGAAAAAAATTCCAGCTAGCAGAGCAGCCGTGGTCTTCCATTAAGTTTTTAAATTGCTCACAAAGTTATACTTATTTTTAAATTGGCTACCACACCCATCTGACTAGTAATGAACATGTGTAAACGGTATTTTCAGTTTGTTCTTTACGTCATCCAAAATAATTCTGTTAAAGATGAAAACTTTCTTTTTGTGCAATGGATAAGGACATCTGAGAAAAGTGGATAGGAAATATGCTGCAGTTCTTCCCCAACCTCATAATATACAACAGCTGTAAATATAGTCACTTGTTTTGGAGACCTGTGAGCTTTCATGATTTCATTTTGTTGTTTCAGGCTATTATTTTCTGTAAAATCCTCTAGAATGAGAATCTGACTTTCTGTCAGTTTCTCTTTTAGATATCGCATGTTTTCTTGCTGCCCTTTTACATTGTATACATGCTGGGCAAATGAGTGCAGCTGTTCTTTAAGAACTTGTATCTCTTTAACTAAATCTGTTTCAACAGCTTTCTTTCTTACCTGACCATCACTGGTAACCAATTGAAAATAGCTAATTGGTATGTCTTCAATCAAATTAAAACAAGGTTGAAAAGAAATAAAGATAACCAAGTACTGGAAAACTGAAACTAACTTCTAAAAGTTTAATTTGCAGTAGTTTTTTGAAGTGAAAGTTTCATTTTACCTTTAAAGTTGAAGTTCTGGTTGTTTTATTTTGTGTGCAAACAAATAGTAAAATGGAAACCCTGTAGACAAAAAATATCATTCTTGCCGAATGTAGAGTCCGTAACATTTTGTAGAGTCCGAAACAAAATTTTAGAAATTCATAAAAAATAACAGAATTGAATAATAGTGGAAATCAGTTAACAATATTGTAACACTATTGTTGGAATTAGAAAATATTGATTTTGGTAAATATAAAATCATAATTAAAAATTTTAACAAATCTTTTAATTCTAATTTTGTTAAGGACTCTACAACCATCATTTTCACAAGCTGTTCATTTTTACAGAATACATTTATCAATTAAAATCATTAGCCGAAATGGAGATGTGCCAGAACATTATTTGTCCTCAGTTTAAGTTTTGGTTTAAAAGCCATTAAAAAAACTAAAATTTACTGTAGAGTCCGTAACATTAAAATCTTCATTTTTGATGCTCTAAATGCAATTCTATGCATAATATGAAGTAAAAAAAAAGAAAAGAATGGGATATTTATGTCCTTTAGAATGTGCTCTCTCAATATATGTAATTAATTTTTAATTTTATTAAGTTTTGTTACGGACACACCTATGTCTCGAATACTGTGAAATGCCCCTTATATATATATACGACCTTACTCGGTTTGAATTGGTTTACTCTAGATTGAAGCGTGATGATAAAAATATATAATGACTTATTTATTTCGTAGAATAAAAAATTATTTTTTAACATCTTTCGCTATATTTATAATTTCTACAACTTACTTTGGACACAAATCATACACATGCATAATTGTATGTCCATTCATGTAATACATTTCACAAACATCGCACCCTTACAGTATGACAAAGCTACAAAATGACGAAAGATGACATAAGGTTACTACTTCAAAAAGACGATTTTGAGGGAGATTTGGAATCCCCATTCTTAAGGTCTTTTCATGTTCAACTCAATTAATAAATGTGACGATTTACGGCGAGTGCTCTCGCACTAATCAACGAAACAATATTTTTTTTCTTGTGGCACTCTTGCATCAGGCCTGTGATATTGTGGAATTTCACAATCTTCTGTCATTACGACAAAAAAAATTTGAATGTTTGAAAAGTTCCAGTTCGGATTTTTTAAACTTTATTTTTCTTTCAATAACATTATTAGTCTTTCAATAACAGCATTATTTTTTAATAACGATATAATTACACTTAAAATTTGCTTTATTCTTACTTACCTGTCACTTTAAGTCGAATACTTTATAGTTGTTTTGCGTGTGATGGACAGGAAATATAATCTATTAAAATAATAAATATTTAAAACAGAAAACAAAAGAAAAGCAGCGAAATAAAACAAAATAAAAGTTGTCGGGAAAAAAGTGGTTTTAATGATAATAATTCGTGATTCTTTTTATCTCTTGACCTTGCACAGTTGCCACTTACAACTAAAAATTGCACAAAATTTTTAAATGAGTTATTGATTCAGAGCGAAAGAAACAGAAAATACTACTGCACGCGCGATCAACCAACACGAGATTCCGTTTCTTTCCCGTTCGTTGAAAAATATCTGTTCCAAATATTCGGAAATCGTTTACATTGCGCAAAGAACAAAAACAAGACCTGAAATAAATGAAGTATCAGAGCTAAAATTGCATTAAAAAAATAATCTGGAATAAAATTCATATATTAAATTCAATATTTGGAATAAAATTCATGTGATGCATTTACAAACACACAAGCACAAAATCGAACATAGAACAGAAAGATGGACAGACAGATATACGCAACTAAGTTCGGTCATTAAATGAAGTTAAGTACTCACAGTATGCAAAGTTTCATGAAAATTAATTAAACCGTGTGGACGTATACAGGGCACACACATACAGACAGACAGACCAACAGAAACCAAACGCGCAACAGGCGGATTTGGCATCAGTAGGGTCCAAAACGGATAGAAAACTTGAAGTGGGTAGAAAATATTCAATGTACAAACAAACACTCCAATCTTGTTTCTATAGATATACGCTACCCTACAGTAATGGACCGGACAGCAAGATGTGATGGTATAAGGGAAGGAATACATGCTTTAATAGGGGGATGGTCCCCCACGTGCTGCAATTGCACTAACAACGCCTCTGGGCATACTTTGAACAATGTTTTGATACACAGCTATGAGTATTCGTGTCCATTTCTGAGGCAAGAATGTCGCCAGCTCAGCTGTAGATTTCGGACGAGCTTCCCTGGTCCGTAAGCGTCGCTCTAACTCGTCCCACAATTGTTCTATTAGGTCGGGACTCTGAACAGGCCAGGGAAGATGTTTTACATCCATACATTGATACCACTGCTTGACAAAGGCTGCAAAAGGACATCGAGCGTTGTCGTCCTGGAAGTAACGTTCGTCCATTCCATAAAATTGCCAGAGCGTAGGAAGTACCTGATTGTCCAAAATGTTCATGTAGGCGTCGGTGTTCAATTTACCAGGAACATCATGGGGAGGTCCCACGCAATACCACGAACCCCCCCCCCAAAAAAAAAAAAAAAAAAAAAAAGTAGTAGATTTTATGCAAATCATCTGGCGTCCGGTCCATTCTTGTAGGGTAGTGTATATACGATTTGACATGAATGCTATGCTATTTTGTTGTATTGACACAAGCTTCATAACCTCATGTATCAAATTTTCTTGAAGGTGTGAACCTCATAGATATTTTTGCGTATAAGAATGTCGAATTTCGTGCCAAAAAGATCATTTGCGGGAAGTTTTAATTCATTACTTTATTTTGAAGAAAAGTGCTGCTGAAAGTTATCGAAGTTTATGGTGAACATGGTATATCTCAAGATACTTGTGAACGCTGGCTTAAACAATTATTTCGACGTGAAAGATAGAACGTCCTGAAAACGTTTGAAGAACAACAATTGCAAGCATCATTGGATGAAGATGCGTGTCAGACTCAAAAACAACTTGCGGAAAGATTAAGCGTTGCTCAGCAAACAACTTCCAATCGTTTACAAGCAATGAGAAATATTTTAAATTAAGAAAAATGGTTGCCCTTCTAAAACCAGGTGAAACCGTTAATACTGACTGCTACCGTCAACAAACAACCAATTCGAATCACGATTTGATCATAAAACGACCAGTATGGGCCAGAGGACGTGAGAAGACACGACAAGGTAATTTTGCTTCATGATAACGCACCATCACACACAAAAAAGTTAAAAAACACGCTAAAAGATATTGTATGGGAAGTATTAATCCATCCGCCGAATTCACAAGACCTTGCTTCTTCAGATTACCACTTTTTCGATCGATGGCATATGTACTTTCTGAGCAGCACTTCAAAACGTACGAAGTGGAAGTAAAATGTGTAGTTAGTGATAGATAGTACTTTGAATAAAACACTTTTGATGTTTCTCTTGAAATTAACATGAGTTATCTTTGATACAAGAATCCGCATTATTAACCAGTACACCTAGTATTTCGATCAACTTTCCATAAAAAATCATAAATTCAATACATAATGATTGGAAGAATTACGTTTCATAAGAATAAACAAGCGTAAGTAAATGAATCCTTTTAAAATAAGACGGTAATGTCTTATTTTAAATGTGTATCGCTAAAATAGTATTTTTTAAATAATATATTATTTTAAAATTATTTCTAGTTTAAAAAAAAATTTGGTTTTTCAAAGATTTTTTAAAAATTTTGGCGTAAATTTTTCTTACAAAGGCAAATAAGATCAGCAAAACTTACATGTATGTTTCCAAGTTTCAAATTATATTATTGGATTGCTTTGAAAGTTGTACTAAACATTCAGAAAACAAAATCTGTCGTTTTAAATAACAAAACGTACGCTCGTCAACCCATTTGGTTTGATTCGCAAACCAACATTCTTTTTGCAGATACAATGTCGTAGCCTCAAATGTTTTCACGTTGGCGTGGTGTGGAAGTTTGGAGAGTAGGGTGCCAGCTCAGGTGTTGCCTCGTCATCTGACCGTGGTTCAAAATTACGTGGTGGTGTTTGTACTAGGATCTTTCGCTTCGGGTTTGATCCCGGATCGTCGCAAATGTGTAGCTCCAGTGTGAAGTTAATTTCAAAACCTACTTTGTATATCTTAATGTGTTCAGACTTCTTCACGCTTTTTCTCCTTTTCGTGGAAAACAAGATCAGACTGACACCGATTAAGCTAACTTATATACTTATTTTTGAAATATCGTCACTATCGTAAATCGTTTGAAATATCCAACTGCACCCCCCCCCCATTCCCGAAGAGCAAACCTGGCTTCCTGATTTTCGTTGCTCGATCTCGTGCGTGGTTTGTTTTTTGGAGGAAAGAAGGAACATCTGTCGCTCTGAGAACTAGGTTAAGATCGGACCACCCCTTTGGGGACTGAAAGGGTTCCAAACCGGAAGCCAGGGGTGGACATGGACAAAAAGTGTTCCACTTTCACACAGAGGAATATCCTTCCTGTTCTCCCCTGCGAAACAGAAATCGGTCTGTGGAGATTGAAACCTGAAAGTCCCAAAACCCTTCTTTACCAAGTTCTATTCTGAAAGGATCTTGAAATTTTATGGAAAAATTTAGATCGAACGCGTCATATTTTTATTTAAAAGCTTGAATATGTTTTATAGAATTTCTTTGCTCACCAAGAGCAAATTAAAAATTCCATAACCATGTGGATTTATTTAATTTAACAACTTATTAAAGACAAAATATGTAGATTTGTGGAAAAGCAAATATTTTAATCATCTCACTTTTCTTTGTTCTGACATCTACGTAAAAATTAATTAAACGGTTACTTTTTACACATGAATTAAATAACTATTAACAAATGAAGTATACTTTTCAGTCGTTTTTATTGTTTGGTTTGTCCAATGACTTATATAAGTTTTGATGTAGTCCGTCACCTGGGAGTTAGCAGTGGGTTTTAACGATTTCATTAGTTAAATTAGGGGATGGTGGTAACCTAAACAAATAGTTTTCCCACTTAGCGTCTTTAGCGAGGTAATATTTTTTAAATTAACGTCGTACTAGATCAACTCAACGGGCTTCTTTAGAGGATTCAGGTTCTAAGTTGAACGAATGATGCTGAAAACTGCAGCTGTGATAACGCATTGTCATGGGAAACCAGCCACTGCAAACGCCATTCATGCTTTTGTATATGGAAGTCCTTCAAATGAACTTTCAAACCTTTTCAAAAATCGACTGACCCAAGGTCGACTGCCTTCTCGTCAGAGCTGTAATCTAGAGTTAAGTGTTTTGGAGAAACTGATGACGAGTGCATTAACTGTTGTTTACTTGAATAATATTGGTTTGCTATGCACATTAGTTTGTTAAATATTAGTATTACCATATCATGCTTAGTTACCATTATCAGGTTTCTTAAGGGCGCGGTGACCTGGTTAGAAGAATAATGGATTAGCAACCTATGGGTTACGAGTTCGAATTCTACCAAAGACCTTCGTGTATACAAAGAGGACTGGTACACGATAAATCTGTCATGACCTCAAATGTCCTCACGTTGGCGTGGTGTGGAAGTTTGGAGAGTGAGGTGCCAGCACAGGTCTGACCTCGTAATCTGACCGTGGCTAAAAATCACACGGTGCTGTCCTCGGATCCCTTTGGATTTGATCCCGAAGCTTAGCCAATAGCCCGCTGTATTGCTCCAGTGTGAGGTTATTAAATACTTACCTATCACTACGTTTCTTAAAATATCAAAAAGTTAATATTCTTCTATTTCTAAGATTTTCTTAGAATGTAATGCATGCAAAAATGTTTAGCCCAACTATATTTGATAGTAAAACACTTGTTGTCACTAAAATATTTGTATAGTGAAACTTCCATTAACCGTCATGGTCAAGACCGGGACAGTTAATCGAATGGACGTGTAAGCTGCTAAATTATTAATTGTCACGAGAGGTCGCCACTATGAAATGGCATGTATATACGTTTTTTCTCAGTTCCGAATGTGTAAAGACGATCTGGGACCGTCATCGTAAATGTGATTCCGAAGGGCCATTGGGGTCGATTGATACGTGAAGGAAGCACAGGGTGCCATGCTTGTTTATAAACTGTAAATAAAGTTGTACATATGTAAATGGTATTATAGTGAGTTTCGTATTGCCATCCAATGCCTGCAAAGAAGTTAAGTTTGCCTGTCGTAAGTACACGACAACAGACGGATAACATAAAAACCTTAAACAAACCAACCCTATCCATTGCATATGAACGACTGATAAAAATTGCACGTTTACGAACTGGAAATACATTGTACATACGTTTTTTTTGTTTTTCAGAAACATACAATATACAATTTATTACGTTAATTTACGTTGCCACCGCTCAGCAGTAAAGCGAGGATGATTTTTTCGCGATAATCCGATTACTGTAAATAGAGTACCTACAGTATGTACTCATGTCCAAAATTATTTGTACATACCCAAAAATAATTTTTATATCCAATCGATGTAATCCATTTTTGCAGTGAATGTGTGAAATACAAGTCCTATTAGTATTATCCAATCAAAAGTGATCAAACGGTTTCTGATATGCAAATGAACGCGTTACATCATCCAACAGTGAATCAAGCGCTTTGCGCATAGTGAATATCTGAGTGAATTTCTGCAATACAGCTTTTGATTTCAGTGTGCAAGGACTCAAAACGGTTTGT
This sequence comes from Metellina segmentata, assembly GCA_947359465.1. Lineage (NCBI taxonomy): Eukaryota > Metazoa > Arthropoda > Arachnida > Araneae > Tetragnathidae > Metellina > Metellina segmentata. The sequence continues at coordinate 119,804,428 of OX375873.1, forward strand.
TATGGCTCCGAAGTTTCATTTGGAAGAATCTGTGATGTGGCGCATTATCGGCCGTTTAATAGCAGGGCAGACAATCATGGAAGCAGCGAGATTTGTGAATATTTGAAGTCAGTCTCTGCGCTATGTAAGCAATTTCAGAACTCTGGAACTGTTGTAAAGAGGCCTGTACAGGTCGTAAACGTATAACAACTGCTTCTCAAGATCGATTGATGGCAATAACTGCCCGTCGTAACAGAAAGTCTACAGCTCGGCAGTTAAGTTCAGAGCTTGCAACGGCCTTGGCAACTGTTGTACCACGGCAAACTGTATACAGAACGCTTAAGAAAAAATACCTTTACACCAGAATGTCAAGGGTATGTGTATCACTGTCTTCACAACACAAGAGGGATCACTTTAATTGGTGGAAAGAACATCAGAACTGGAGTCAACACCAATGGACCCATGTTCTCTTTACTGATGAGTCGAGGTTTAGTTTAACATCTGATTCTAAACGCTTTTACAATTGAAGGCCGTCTGGAACGCGATATCTTCCTTCCAATTATTATGGAATGGGACCGTTTTGGTAGTGCAGGTGTGGGGAGGAATACAGATCGATGGACGTACGAGTAGGGTTGCCAGAAGATAAATATCAGAAAAGAGAACATTTGGTATAATTATTTAAAAAAAAAAGAGGACACGAAAAGCACGCATTATTAATGAATAATTGTTAGGTGTTTAATGAAAAGAATCATCTTTGACGAATCTTGAATAGTATATTAACCACAAACTGAAAGAAAATCTCTGTTAAATGACAAATGTCTCAAAATACATGGATGAGACTATACATGTTATACAACTCTTTATCCAAATGTTCAGCCTGTTGAGAATTTCGATTAATAAATGAACTGAAACCAATATATATTCTTTTAACTTCCACACGAAAAATGATAATTTAATAATGGGCAGAACTCAAACAAATACTGACAAACAACACCAGTAAATAATACATTAACACAGAATTATAACTCACAGAATTCTGTGCAGCAATAATAGTTAAGTCGATCAGTTATCGACTTCGATTTAATGCTAACAAAAATGGAGGCTAGGTTAGGTTATCAACACGATTTCCTTCCTAACTAAAAAAGGCTACGAATTGTCCGTCTTGCTATTTATTATGATACAATAGGATCAATATTTCTTATTCTTATAATTCTAACACGAATCTAAACTCTCATTGGTTATCTTTGATCTCAAAATGAGACGTCTTAACATGGAGCTCAATATATTCTAGAGTTTGAACTTCCTATTACACGTTGATGCGTTTTAATAATACGTATGATTTTCGTACTAAGTACTAGATCTAGTACTTATTTGAATAGCTGTGGTTTACATAATGATATATATAGTAGGCAATGTGAATATGTTAACGTGTAAACTTTAAAATGTGAAATGTATTTTTAACGCAATCCGAAATTATGAACAAAGAGAACAAAAAGTGAACAGAAAAAAGAGGACTAAAAAAAGATCTGAATTAAAAAAGAGTGAAAAAAATCCAAGCGGAAAAAGAGGACATGTTCTCTATAAGAGATTATCTGACAACCTTACGTACGCCCCATACACCCGAGGCATGAGCTCTGCTACCGGGCGTGTCGGCAGGTGGCGGATAGCCGAATGTCCTGAGCCGAACATACTCAGGATATTCCCGAATATTGAATAAGGGGGCGCGGACCAGCTCCCGTCAACCCAAAGTGTTATGCGACCCGTGCTGATGGGTGCATGGTATCGACGGTTAATTGGTACCTTTCACGGATCCTCCTAGAGTGCTTGGCGACCTCTAGGAGTAACTTGCCTTACCCTGGCATGCAGGTTCTGGCGGGGTGGACTGCATACTTCCTGCGGTAAGTATACCAACCTATGGAAAACAAAGAAAAAACGAACCTAACCACCGACTCCAAAGAGGAAGACACCCAGACCTTGATGGAGACTCAATCTTCAGGACCAGGCCCTGCATCCCCACAGACAGATCTTGAAGGAGATCGAGATCTCCAAAAGATAGTCTTGGGGCTTGACAGGATCGATCTAAAGAAGAAAAAATCTCTGGGGCTGCCAAAAAACGGCTGACCAGAGAAAGAAAGCTAGCTGAGGGCACATGGGTAGAAAACAGACCCAAACCAAAAGCTCAAACCACTCTCAGGGGAAAGGAGTTACAGATCCCGATCAGGCCCTCTACCAAGAGGCCAAGGTCGGATGGTAGTACTCCCCACTCTCAGGAGAAAATGTCTACAAAGAGGGCTAAACTCGAAGACTGGACAGACCCTAGCTACATTGGCACCTTATCAGCTGTGAAGATGGCAGTTGTAGTGGAAGGATATCCAGACCAGAAACTGTCAGAAGAACAGCTGATGACCTTCCAACTAGACGCAATGTCTAAAATTGAGGGCGTTCCTCCGGGAACCGACCTCAATTCAAATATTGTCGTCTGGAAGGAGGAGCCATTATCATCCTCTGTGCCGACTCTAACAGCAGCCAATGGCTGTCCAGAACTGTTAGAGAAATGTCACCATGGTACGGCCTGTTCCTCCTTGTTGATGAAGCACGCAGGATTATTAAAACAACAAAATTCATAGCTAGGATCCCGGCTATATACAACAAGTTCTCCGGTAAAGAGATTCTACAAGAAGGTGGAAGCTCAGAACGGAGGACTAACTGCCACAGAATGGGGAATCCTCAACTAAAAATCTGGTAATGAGGGTAGAACCATTGTGGTGAACATTCCAGAACAAGACTCCAAGACTTTGATCGGTAGAGATTGCAAATTTTATATAGGCTTTACCCAAGTGCAGGCTAGGGTTCTGGAAAAACCTGCTGCTGCTTCCGCTGAAAATGTCACTGAAGCTCCTGCAGGCCAACCTACAGCATAAAAGACTTGCTGCTGCCAACCTCAGTGGGATTTTCCGGACTGAGAGAATCCACATTGCCATAATTCAAGAACCTTGGCTGTTTAAAGAAGGCATCAGGGGATTAAAGGACAGTGGAATGTAAGGTTTTTTAAGCTCTTCTCCAAGAGCTTGCCTAATTATTAACAACAACATCGATGCAATGCCGATCCATGAACTTTGTTCTAGGGACTTGTCAATAGCAAAGATAACACTTCATAATGGCGGGAGAACCAGAGAAATCTTGATAGGCTCTGGGTACCTGCCATATGAAGAAAAATATCCTGTAAGTGCAGAGCTGAAGAGATTGCTGACAGCGTGTGCAGAGCAGAAATCGGGATTAATCCTTGGTTGTGATGCGAATGCACACCACACAATCTGGGGCAGCTCCAACATCAATGACAGAGGTGAAGCTCTTTTAAACTTTGTACTTGAAAATAACCTAGCTATCTTAAATGTAGGAAACAAACCGACCTTTATAACGAGTTTAAGAAAGGAAGTACTTGATATAACCTTAGCCAGCCCTGAACTAAGTAGTTATATTGACAAATGACATGTTGATGAGAAGCCCTCAATGGCAGACCATCAATATATCCACTTCTCACTAAAATCTGAATATCACTGGGAGAAGACGTTCAGAGATCCCAAAAGGACGAACTGGACCTCATTTAACAATGAACTCCAGAATTACCTGGAGGACATCTCTCAGAAAATCTATGATACTTATGATCTAGAACTGTTCGCAGACGGTCTGCAGCAAGCAATCTATATCTCACATACAAATAACTGTCCTTTACTTCAAAGGAAAGGCAAGCAGCCAAACTCATGGTGGAACCAAGACCTTATGAGGCAGAGAAAGGCAGTAAGAAAATTTTTTAGGAAAGCAAAGAAATCTGGCAAGTGGGAAGGATACAAGTGCCTACTTTCAGAATACAACAAAGCTGTTCGAATGGCCAAAAGGAATTCATGGAGGAAGTTCTGTGATTTGGTTGAAAGTACCGCTGAAGGTGCTCGACTCCACAAAATTCTTAAAAGAGATACACCAATATTGGTGGGGACCCTTAAGGATAATTCCGGTGGCTATACCAAAACTGGCAGAGAAGTTATAGAGACTCTGGTCGAGACACATTTTCCAAACTCTAACTTGGTACCTAATGAGTTAAACCCTTCTCCCCTGGGATATCCAATAAGGGTAAGAAGGGAAAACTGAATAGTTGCCAAGAAAATTTTTACTGTTAAACAGGTATTATGGGCTCTCAATTCATTTGAACCATATAAAACTCCAGGACCAGATGGGATAATACCGATTGTGCTTCAGAAATCGGCCGAACTCATCTCACGGGTCTTGTGTAAAATGTTCAGAGCCAGTCTAGCTCTTGAATATATCCCCAGACCATGGAGAAAGGCAAGGGTAGTCTTTCTGCCCAAACCTGGAAAAAGCCAATATGACCAGGCTAAGAACTTTCGTCCTATCAGTCTATCGTCTTTCATACTTAAGTGTATGGAAAAAATAATTGACAGACACATTAGGGATGTAATAAGGAGTACCAGACCTCTTCTCAAAAACCAATTTGCCTATCAACCCGGTAAATATACAGAGGTGGCTTTGCAACACCTGGTTGTAAAGATTGAGAAGACCCTGGAGTACAAGGAAATAGCTTTGGCAGCTTTTCTTGATATTGAGGGTGCTTTCGATAATACCTCTTATAACTCAATCGCTGCTGCTGCTGCTAGCAGAGCTATTGAACCACTAGTCTTCAAATAGATAAACTCCTTACTAGCAGACAGAGTTATTTCAACCGAGTTGTTTGGGACAACACTTCAGGCTAGACCCACTAGAGGTTGCCCTCAGGGAGGAGTTCTCTCCCCTCTGTTGTGGAATCTGGTGGTTGATGACCTAATTGCAGACCTTAATCAAAGCGGCATTTATGTCCAGGGATATGCAGATGACATTGTCGTCTACATATCGGGCATGGATGAGAAAACGGTGATAAATATCATGCAGGGGACCCTGAACAGAATCGCAAGATGGTGCTATGAAAAGAATTTGAGAGTAAATCCTCAAAAGACTACTCTTGTCCCATTTACACGAAGAAGAATTGCATTGACAAGACTTGTAAGTGCAAGACAATTGCATTGAAGACTGCATTGACAAAGGTGATATACCTACCCTACTAGGGGAAAAAGTAAATATGCTGAGCGAGGTTAAATATCTGGGAGTTATACTGCACACTAAATTAACCTGGAATCAGCATTTGAAAAGTAAAATTAAACAAGAAAAAGTTGGACTTCTACGATGTAGAAGAGTTCTTGGTAAATCATGGGGTCTAAAGCCAAGGATGACCTATTGGTTTTACACTATGGCTATTAGACCCATTGTGACCTATGCGGCTGTGGTCTGGTGGAAAAGACGGAACAATTGACTGTTAAGACTAAGCTAGACAGTCTTCAAAGAGCTGCCTGCCTGAGTATAACAGGTGCTATGTCCTCCACTCCCACCAGAGCCATGGAAATTATTCTATCTGTCGTCCCACTTGATATCTTTATCAGTGGTGCTGACAGAAGAAGTTCCTACAGACTGAAAAATGCTGGATTGTGGATGAATTTTGCCATCCAAAAGTGCCACACCAGTATTAACCAAAAATTCTTTGACCCTATACTTTTGATGCCCTCTGACATCATGGAGACGAGATTCCTCTTTCAAAGACCCTTTGAGGTACTTATTGACCCAAGAGAGGAATGGAAAGAGGAAAACTACAAACTCACAAATGGAGACATTGTGTGATACACAGATGGCTCCAGACAAAACGAAAAGGCAGGTGCTGGAATCTGTCGGGTCAGACCTAAGGTAAGGATCGCCCGAAAATTAGGAAAACATGCCACAGTATTTCAAGCGGAACTGCTTGCTATCATCTACTGTATACATGAATGTTCTAGAAGATCCTACTCAAATAGGAAAATCTACATATTTAGTGACAGTCAAGCAGCCTTAAAGGCGATCAACTCATTTCAAATAAGCTCCAAACTTGTTTGTGAATGTAGGAACCTTCTACATGACTTGGGGACCCATAATAGTATCTTTCTTACTTGGGTACCAGGGCATACTGGTGTAGAAGGAAACGAAAATGCAGATAAGTTAGCCAAACTGGGGACTGCAGACCAACCTTTAAGCCCTGAACCTTTTTGCGGGATCTCTAAGACTACCGCAAAAAGGGTGATAGGAGAAAAAATGCTTAAAGAAACTACAAAAAAGTGGAAGCAAACCACCGATCAAAAACATGCGAGGCTTATGATTCAAGAACCTTCCATAAAAATATCATCTCAGATCCTTCGTCTTAGCAGGGATAAGATGAGGGTGATAGTTGGATTTCTCACAGGTCACTATCAACTAAGAAAACACCTTCATGGGATGGGAATTTTTAAAGAAGAACCTCTATGCAGGAAATGCAAAATGGTGGAGGAAACTGCTCACCATTTACTTTTTGAATGCGAAGCTTTGCTTCACATAAGGCACTCAAGTCTAGGTCTTGGAACAGAACTTGATACAATTCACGAAGAACCTGTCAAAAGTCTTTTGGTCTTTCTTAAGGAATCTGGCTTTCTTTGACAGGAGTGTCGAAAAACAATGGGGTTTGGTGCAATATTCCCTAGTGGAATCAGCACCTTTCCTGGCTTTCCTGACCTCCCCACTCAATATGAATGAATGAATGAACGCCCCATACACTTTTTCAACATAGAATCTGTGACCTGTCAGAGATATCGGGATGAGGTCTTAGAACGTTATGTAAGAGTTTTCACAGGTGTATATGGATTTGATTTCTTATTTATGAACGATAATTCTAGTCCACATAGAGCAAATTTCGTTGACGAATTCCTTAAAAATGAAGTCATTGAGCATATACCGTGGCCAGCAAAATCTCCTGATCTGAACCACTGTCTTCCTTAGAAGACAGTGACTGAACCCGATAAAAAACTTATGGGACTACCTTGGAAAAGCAGTTGCAAGGAGATATCTTCCTACTAGCGATATAAATGCCCTGAAGATCGCATTACTGAAGAACTTAATCCTACAAACTGTGGTTAACATTATTGCCATCATGAAATCAAGTAGTCATATGAGTGCAAGTTCAGGGGCGATCACATTCCATATTAAATTCATAAGCCTTAATTTTTTTCAGTCATCCATTTTTTCGGAACTCTCCTTGTCACATATTAATGCCATTTTTATGGCTTTTATGCTATAGTTTTATATCATGTGTGTGTGTGTGTGTGTGTGTGTGTGTGTGTGTGTGTGTGTGTGTGTGTGTGTGTGTGTGTGTGTGTGTGGTGTTCTTAAATTTTTTTCCTTTGTATATATGAGTTATGCTGTTATGTCTTATTGCACATAAATTCATAAAATTGTAGTTCAGTTTCTGAGAAATCCGTGATTCTATGCATGTAAAAATAATTTTGGACACCAAGTGCATGCATGTGTGTACGTTTTAATAACTTTTAATATTTAATTACTTAACTTTTAATAACGGACTGACGGTTAACAGAAACTGACGGTTAATCAAAGTTTCACTGTATTGTTAAAATTTGAATTTCATTTTAATAAAGAAAATAATGGTAAATTTAATATAGAAGCATGATGGTCCAACAACTGTTCTAAAATTGCAGAGAAAAGATTCTGTTTTGCTATCAGTTATTACAAATTGTACAACACAGCTAATTTTAATCACTTCTCCTTACAAGATAATGATCAGAATGGAATCTTAATGTAATAGCACAGTTCCTCCAGCAGAATTTTTTCATGAATAATGTGCATTAACTTGCTGGTTCACCATTATTTCAGAAGAAATTTGTTACATTCATTATTGAGGCGACATTGATTTGAAGTTAAAACCAAATAAGAAATCACCAGATGGTATCGCATATTCGGTGATATAGGCATCATTTTTACTTGCCCTCCGATGAATTTCCAATCTTCTAACACGGAAGTAGGCAAGTGCTTTAATTAATGTCGCAATGCAGCAACACGACGGGCTAATAGTGATGGTCCGGGATCAAACCCCAAGGGAAGGATCTGCCCGTAGTTCAAAATTACGTGTTGTCAATGGATATTTCCCGTTGGGATTGATTCCGGGCAGTCGTCAATAGCCCGTTGCGTTGCTCCAGTACGAAGTTAATTAAAATACCTACATACATAACTCCAACTGGGCTACCGCGGCATCCAGCGAGTGTCAATTAAAGCATAGAATTATACAGTGGCTCCCAAAAGTGTTCGTACAGTTTAAAAATGTGTAGAAAAGCACTGTAGCCTAGAATTGAATTCGAATATAAAGTCCAATATTTTTTCATATCGTCTCCATGTAATTCTGACTAAAACTTAACATTAAAAAAAATATTGACTCATTTTCTTTTTATAAAAATGAAAATGCAAGGAGGCAGAGAGAAATAACGCGTCACAAAAGTGATTGTACACCGAAATATTTTCAGATAAATTCGTCAGCACAGTTATTGTCTACCGCTTTTTTTTATTTTTGCAATGTGGTGACATTTGAAAAATCGTTTGGCTTTATTCTTTGCTTGCTTACTTCATATTATTATATTCAGTTCTTAAAAATTTCTTGTAGTCGTAAGGAAACAACAAACAGCATTCGAAAATTAATTTTTTTTTTCATCGTAGTCGTGGTAAATCAGTTTGGAATACATCTAAATTAGTAAATTTATCCCCTTCTACGGTGCATTGTGATAAAATGCTTTAAAGAAAATAGGATCGAAAAAAAAGGTAAGAAAAAGTCTCGTACGGCAAAATTAGCTCAACGTGATCAGAGATTAATGGTTGGAATTTTTGTAAAAATCCACGTTTGAGTGCTGTTAAAATTTATACGGAAAAATTATCTACTTTAATTTTATCTGGAACTGTTCAACGAGTGATCAGATTAGCTGGATTAAATGAACGTTCTACCCGAATAAAACTTAATGTAAAAGTGAAAAATAGAAAGTTTAGGCATTCCTTCGCAAAATCAATGATAAATAAGACCCAAAAAGTATTAGAATCGTGTTTTATTTGTAGATGGAAAGCACATTTAACATTTTTGGTTTCGATGGGGGTATGATTGAAAGGAGAAGATAAATGAGGAACTTAATCCAAAGAACTTAGTTGGAACAGTAAAGCATGGCGGTGGTGTCCTAGTGTGTGGGTGCAAGTCGGCTTCAGAACTAGGTAATTTGGTATTTATTGATGGAATAATAAATCCTGCTCTTTATTTAAAAATTTAAAAAGACAATTTCAAATTATCAACCCAAAATTTTGGTATGGGAAACAACTTTTTTTTTCTCTTCAAGATAACGATCCTAAGCACATAGTTCTTAACTTTCGCCTCTGGTGTTTCTATAACTGTCTACAAGTTCTGTAAACACCACCTCAGTCGCCGGATTAAAACCCAATCGAACACATTTGGAGAACTGGAGGTTAGAATACGTTGGCACGACGTTAAAAAGAAAAACCAACTGCACTGTAATGATATTGAAGAATAAAAGAACATTGATGCAGAAATTACAAAAAAAACCTAGTGAACTCTATTCGCACAGACGTTTAAAAGCTGTTGTGGATATGATTTACAACTGAAGAGCCAAAACATTATGACCACCTACTCAATAACGCGTTGCACCTCCTTTGGCCTGCCAAACAGCTGCAACTCGCCTGGACATAGATGCCACAAGTTCTTGGTACATGACTGGAGACAGGTTGTACCAAATGTCTAAGCAACGGTCACGCAAAGTCGAGATATTCGGACATGGTGGTGTTTGAGCTCAGAGCTGCCGCTCCATGACACCCCAAATGTGCTCTATCGGATTAATATTCGGCGAGTTAGGTGGCCAGGATATTAAGTGGAATTAATCAGTATGCTCCTCGAACCACTCCAACACAATCCGAGCCTTGTGACATGGAGCGTTGTCCTGCTGAAAGATTCCATTTCCAGTTGGGAAGACAGACGCCATGTAAGGGTGCAACTAATGTTCAGATAGTTCGCAGCGTTCATGGTCTGTTCTATCACAACTACGGATCCCAGAGTCGCCCATGTGATCGTTCCCCAAAGCATAATACTGACACCACCAGCTTGTGTATGACCTGCTGTACAAGAGGGGAGCAACTGTTCGCCTGGCAGACGGCGTACCCTGACACGACCATCGACGTGATAAATGAGAAATCTTGATTCATCTGACCAATCAACTCTTCCACGGTCCAGTCTCGATGTTCTCGGGCCCACTGTAGTCGTAGTTGACGATGACGCTTGGTTAACAGAGGCACACGAGTGGGACGTCTGCTGCACAGTCCCATAGCCAACAGTGTCCGCTGAACTGTGTGTTTCGAAACACTTGCGCTTGGACAGCTGAGCCACTGTCTCGAGCCGATTTTGCTTTACCAAGCGGGACAGTCTCCGACGTCCTTTTTTTTGATGACGCGTGGACGACCAACACCTTGGAGTCTACTGCTGGTGTCCCCGTCATTTATCCACTTTGCATGAATACTAACAACGGCAGATCGTGAACAACCTAATAGTCGTGCAGTTTCGGTGATACTCGTTCCGAGTCTTCGGGCTATTACGATCTGCCATCGATCAAATTCGCTTAGATCAGCAGCCTTTCCCATCACTCGCAAGAATGATTACTTAAGTCAAGTCAAGTAGTTGAATTTCTCTGAGACCATGGCCCCGTAGGGGCCTTCATCTCCCGTATTGATGGATAAGTGGCATGACAGATGGTGCTTTCAGGTTAGGGAAAGAATGGGGTGGGTGTTAGGAAGATGTCAGGAGCTCGTTCAACGTGGTGCAAGCCTTGTTTGAAATACAAGTGCCACCTACATCGAGGAGCGTGGTTTAAAAAGCTCTTGGCTTGCCGAAATCGTACGGCCAATGAGGGATTAATTGCGAATGTTGATGCTTTGGGGTGACAATCTATTGCCAATTAATATTGATGCTCTTGGGCGGGCTTTGTTTTTTGGAAGAGTTGGGTCGTAAATTTCGATTTCTTGGATGGAGGAATTGGAGTTATTGGCGATGTTTTTGAAAAAATTTTGAGCAAGGTTGCCGATGAACTGACCAAGATGGGGTATATTAGTGACAGTTAGGATGTCAATATTTCTGTAAAACCATCTGGCCTGGACAATGGTTCTGAGGGTGGTATTTTGGAGGACAATAATTTTATTGATGTTTGTCTTGGCGGCGGCGCCCCAGATGGGAGCGGCATATGTTAGAACTGGGCGTAAATAATAAATGTAGATCAGAAGTTTGTTTTGTATGGAGAGTGTAGAGCTACGTGCGATGAGAGGGTAAAGTGCAGATCGGGCTTTTTTAAATTTGGTTTGGATTGTTTGAATGTGGGGGGCCATGAGAGTTGGTTGTCGAGGATAACTCCTAGATATTTTGTTTGTGAGACCCATTCTATTGATTGACCATAAACTTTGACTTTGTGTGTGGGAGGGTTAGCTCCGAATATGATAGCTGCTGTTTTGTCGACATTAAGTTTAATTCTCCATCATTGAATAAGCCAAAGTTCGATTGCCTGGATGTGTTTGTTGAGTAGAAAAATAAGTGTATTGATATTTTTTTGTTGGGCGAGAATAGCAGTGTCGTCAGCGAACATGCTGAGCATGGTAGAATTAGATTGCGGGATGTCATTCATGTAGATGTTAAATAAGAAAGGTCCTAATTTGGATCCTTGAGGAACTCCAGATTTGATTTTGCGTTTCAAAGAGTCAGCCTTGTTAACGGAGACGGTAAAATGACGATTGGTAAGGTATGACGTAAGTATGATGATAAGGCAGTTTGGGAAGTTGAGTTTGGTAAGTTTATAGATGAGACCCTTTATCCAAACTTTGTCGAATGCCTTGGCGATGTCATAGAAAATTGCACCTGTTTTTTTTTTGTATTTGCGTTTTCCCTTGTGTTTGTGTTCGGTGACTCGGAGTAGCTGGTGAGTAGTGGAGAGTTTGGGTGTGAAGCCGTGTTGTTGAGGGATCATAATGTTGTTTTGTGTGATGAAGTATTTAATTGTTTCAAGAATAATAGCTTCAGTGATTTTACTGAGGGTAGGGAGGAGTGAAATAGGTCTGTAGCTGGTGGGATCAGTTGTGTTTTTGTGAGGTTTGAGTATGGGGATGATGATGGCGGTTTTCCAAGGAGTGGGGAAGTGTTTCAGTTTGAGAGTGAGATTAATAATGAAAGTGAAGATGAGGATGGCCTTAACGGGTAATTTTTTAACCATCTTATTGGTGACGCCTTCGTGTCCAGGGGCTTTTTTAATATTGAGTTTGTTAATCTGAGTAATTACTTCAGATGGGGGGATAGATTTGAATGTGACTTGTTGGGTGTGTGAAAAATAATTATTGATAGTATGATTAACGAGATTGTCAGTGTTTGGGTCATTAATTTTATTATCATGAAATTGTGTTTCGAAGCTGTCTGCAATGGCGTTTGCTTTGTCAGTGTCAGAGAGAGCAATGTTGTTTGGAGAGTGTATGGGGGGAATGTTGGGCCTTTTTGTTTTAAGATATTTAGCCTTTCTCCAGAGGGATTTGTATTCTATGTTTAAAGAGGATAATTGGTCTTTCCAGGCTTGTTGAGTATGGGTTTTAATATCCTTTTTAAGTTGTTTCTGGATTCTATTAAGTTGTTGTTTGGAAAGAGGGTCTTTATTATGTTGCCAGTGTTTCTTAAGTTTGTTTCGATGTTTAATGATGGTTTTGATGTGAGGGGGGTGGAAAAGTTGATGAGTTTGGGTAATTTCTTTGGAAGAATGTTTATGTGCATTAATAATATTGTTTTGAAATTGTTCAGTGATTGTATCCAGTTGTGAGGGGTAGGAGACGCTGTTCGTGGGTATGGGGTATTGAGTCGTATCGTTAATGATACTTTTAAATGTAGTCCAGTTGGTAGTAGTGTGTCTGTGTATGTTAAGGGGTGAGTAGGCGGTGTTGAAAGTAAGAATGACAGGGTTATGGTCTGAAGAGAGTTCGGGCATGGAGATGATTTTATGTTTGTAGTGAAACCCTTTAATGAGTGCAAAATCAATGACTGCCTGTTTGGCCCTGGATTCGGGTGGGATCAGAGGGAGCGGCAACGGATATGCCAGTTTTATTTATAGTTTGGATTAAAAGATTGCCTCTGGGATTGTTGGAGGGACAGTTCCAAAGCCGGTGCTTCGCGTTGAAGTCGCCACATAGGATAATGCTATCATTAGTCGATATGAGTTTTTCAATTTCATTTATAGGATTTTTATTATGCGCAGGACTGCAGTAAATGGAGGTTATAATAAGCGGGGATTTGTTGTTGAAGTTAATTGACACCAACGTAGTTTCGATATTATTGTGGGTTTGTTGAGAGATGAGATGATGTGGGATGGATCTTTTGACGAACACTGCTGTTCCTCCAGAGGTGTGGGTAGTGAGTGTGGATATTCTATCTGTTCTGTATGTGTTGTAATTAGCAATGTTTATCGGAGTATTGGGTCTCAGGTGCGTCTCTTGGAGACAGAGCACGTCTGGATTGTGGGTGTTAATGAAATCGCGTAGCTCTTGTATTCTATTGGTGACGCCGTTTGCGTTCCAGAATATGATGCAAAAGTTTTGGGGTGTGCCAGCCATAGTGAAAATGGGGGTTTATAGTGCTGCCGCAATACAATCAATGATGACACATAATTTGTCCTCTGTGGTTTTGGCTTGTCTGATTTTTGAAATTAGTCCTTTGATGCCTCCTATAGGGGAGAACAACTTGGATACCTCTCTGACCAGGTCTAAGATCTCTTTGAGAGCGGTCGGGGCGGGATCTGACTTTATTCCAGAGTGGTCAACATTTTCGTTGACCAGTCGTGTTGGAGGATTGGGAAGAAGAGCGGGGCGGGGATTTGGATTAGGATTGGCAACCTGGGCGTACGAGAAGTTTTCCGTGACGTTGTTTGTTTTGAATGAGTTTCTGGGGATAGTTTTGCGTGTAATTTCTTGATAGATTGGTTTACGTGTTGGGAATTTAGGGCATCCTTTCCAAGAGGCTACACGGCCTTCTTGCTGACAGTTGATGCAAGTGGGGTTGTCAGACTTTTCCATTTCACAATCGGCTGTGCGATGCTCGTCTCCGCATCTCAGGCAACAGGTTTTCATGAGGCAATTTTTGGAGCTGAAAATTGTTACAATTATAACACTGTCCAGGGCCAGATGTTCTTTGGTATGGTTCAATATTGACAGTAAGGTGTTGGATTTCTTGTAGATTGTAAATTTCATGAGTGGTGGGAGATTTGTCAAGTTCCACCATGAATATGGGGAGGGGATTTTTTGTTCGTGATTGTGTTAGTTGAGCTACTTTACGCACAGGAAATTCGTGATTGACTAGCTCATTTCTGATGTCCACAACTTCGGTTTCCCTGGGAAGGCCCTTGATTACCACTTTGACAGGTTTTTCATGGGATGGGGAGTTCCAAGTAAAGCGGGGATGCCCTCAATCAGTTTGATTATTATGGGTTCAATTTTTGTGGGTGAGGTGTTTATGTCTTCTGGTAGACTTTCGAATTTAATTCTTGTAGTGATTGGGTTTGGCAAAGGGGCAAGGATATTGCGAGTGGCAGTATGTTTTTGGACGGGGATTGAAATCCCGAAGCATCTAATTTCGCATTTTTCTTATGAGGGCTGGTATTGTCCTCTGATCTTACTCTTTTAGTGGAGGTTTGATCTTGGGTGGGTGGATTAGAGAAAGCACAAATGACTTGCCACTGACCTTCAAGAACGGCTAGTTGAGCGTATTCCTTGTTGATCATGGTGCTGACAAAAGCATATCTTTCGTTGTCATCATCGAGTTTGTATATTTCAAGGGCAGGTTCCAGGAGTTTCAGGCCAGCTTTCGTTTGCTTGATTTTCGTCTGAATTCGGGAGGTAAGAGTGCTGAGTTCGGTTGGAGTGAGGTTTTTTAATTCCTCGGGAATTGATTTTGATTTCTCCAACATTTCGACGGGGAGGTCGTTTTCCATGATGGGTTTTTGGCTATCACGCAGTCTTGAGAAAGACCTTTTATTTTGCGTGATAATTTTAAAGGTATAGCGGAGTTGAAATAGTGCGATCGTTCTCTACAGAGTAACAAGTAACCTCTTGAGTCACAAATTGAAAAGAGCAACTGAGAGTGAGTGTGAGTCTCGAATGATTTCTTAACTTCTCCAGTAGCAGTTAAATACCATTCTCACTTAATCACGTGCTTCCACGTCATATATATATCCTACTAAGTACTAAATGACCAAAATATTACAATATTTACTAATATGTAGAGATTTTCTTAAAGTGTGCGAAGACTTTTCTAAGGTAACATTTTTATGTTACTTTTTCGTAATTTATTTTCCAAAAAAAAAAGTTTTACTATGTTTATAAAATATTTTATGTAGTTTTGTTAAGAACAGTTTAAAAATATTATTAAACAAATTCCCATTTTGAAATATTAGTTTTTATTAATGATTAGTAATTGGTAATTATTAGTTAACGTCATACAAGAGCAACACAACGGGCTATTGACGTAGTCCGGGATCAATCCCTTAAGGGTAAGAATTGAGGACAACACCTCGTAATTTTGAACCACGGTCAAATTACGAAGCAAACACCTGAGTTGGCGCCCCTACTCTCCAAACTTCCAAACCAAACCTACGTGAGGACTTTCGGCCACGACAAAGCTAAGGTGCACCAGCCGCCTCCACACCATAAGTTTATAAACATCCATACTGACCCGGAGACGAACCACGAACCTTCCGATCCTGAGGATAAAACCTTAACCACCAGCACTATCCTTGGATCATTCGGGCTACGATAGCCTGGTGGGAAGAGTAACGGACTAAAAACAGGAGGGTTGTGAGTTTGAATCCAACCAAAGACCGTTGTGTACAAAGGGGGCTGGTGCACGTTAAATTTGTCGTTGCCTCAAATATCCTCACTTTCGCTTGGTGTGGACGTTTGAAGTGTGGGGTGCCAGCTCAGGTGCTGCCTCGTCATCTGATAGTGGTTCAAAATTACGTGTTGTAATCCTCGGATCCTTAACTTAGGGGATTGATCCCGTACTGTCGTCAATAGCACGTTGTTTTGCTCTATTATGACGTTAATTAAAAATTACTATTACCAGTAACTTTTCGGAGTTGATCCCGAACCGTCGCCAATAGCCCGTTGAGTTATTACAGTGCAACCTCAATAAAAAAACTGCCATACCCAGACAAGGATGACTAAGAATCAAAACTAAGCACTGAAGCTCATTTGATCAGCGTAAATTGACGTTTATCAGAGTTAAAATGCTGTCGCGGAAACAAAAACGAACTACCTCATTTATTTTGTGAGCACTAATTATACTAGAGCATATTCAAAGGTGTCATTCAATTAGGAATGATGTTTTCAACAAATTCAAATGCAAATTAAGAGCATAAGAGACTTCTTCATTTCAAACTTTGAACAAACAACGAAATTTCTAATGCAAAAACCATGTTTTGTGAAGCCATTATCAGGATTCTGCAAAGTTTAAATTACTCTAAGTATGAAATTTCCGGATTTTACTACTTTTATATCGAGATATTCAATCCTAAATTTGATGTCAATTTTAGGGATCATCTCCATAGAAAATAGCTATTCGTAGAGATTAATTGTAGTTACCGCTACACACACGAATTTTAAATTTGAACACTATTTCAAACGTATTTTTCAGCGATCCGAGAAGTATATTTACAATGTAAGTGCAAATGAATAGAGAATAATTAGATTTGTTAGCCGTTTTTTAAACTTTTGATTGCCCGCGATAATGAGGAAAATGTAATGTATCGCAAAAACTAACCATCGGAAAGGGTTGAAATTTTGCATATCCATATTAGAAGTCCTTCTAAATTGATTCCCATTAAAATATAATAATTTATAATTCATAATTATTTCAAACGTTAATTTAATAATTATTATACATTAAAAACCATTTTCAAATAAGATATTAGGTGGATTTTGTTTGGATTGTTTAACAGTAACTTGGTACAAAATGTCAGAGCTATAGAAATATTATTTAGGAAGACATCCATCATAGTGTAAGAAACTGATTTAACATTAGGAGCTTCAATCTTTCCGTACTCATAACTTCGAAACGGTAAGAACTGACATGTAAAATTTGGTACCTGAAGTTAAATTTTGATATAGATTCGAAATTAGGGTTTCCTATTGGAAGTTATGAAGTTGGCAGGACTCCTAACAGGTTTCAATGTTTAAAAAAGTGACTAATTGAACCAAAAAAGTGACTAATCGAGCAAAAAAAAGTAACAAATCACAATAATGTTAAATATATTCAAGTATAAAGATAGAAAAGAAGATCCTTCCAAGTCACCCCTATAGTTTCCTTTTCTTTCTTTGGAATTATATTTTTATTTTCTTCATTTACAAAGTACAAAATTTTAAAATATTAACATTAAAGAAAAAAAAATCGTAATTATGATTTTTTAATTCGTTCATTTTTGACACAGCTTGAAAAATTTCTTCCTTTTCTTTGAAAAATATTATGACTCATTTTTTTTTCTTGAAAAAGTCTGAAATTAATTTTGTCTTTTTCTTCTCAATAGAAGAAAGTGCATTTTTTTAAAGCAGGGGTGGCCAATCTTTTATATACCATGCGCCAATTTTTTTCACATACGAGTTCAGATGCGCCATACAATTCAAACACATTTTCTACCTTACGTTCATGGTCCTGCAACATCCTTAGTAACTATTTTAATAAAAGTATATTTATCGACATAATTAACATTTTTAAATGATTTAACTATATTGTATGTAAAACAATGTCTATTACAGAGAATTCTTCAAATTTGAATCAGTCATTCGCGAACTCGTTTTCCTTTTAATAAATTTCATGGATGAAAATGCTTGATTGCATCTGTATGTCGTTCCGAAACGACATATATAACTTTTTGCAAATTTTCTTAGTTCCGGAAAGTGTTTATAGTGTAATGAACGCCAGAAATTAATCATGTCAGAAGCATTTTGATCTGAATAATAAAGCTCATGAAACTTCAATTTCAATAATGAATTAGTTTTGAAATCAATAAATACCATTGGTATGTTACTAGGCATCTTCATTACGTTTTGTTCACTAAGTGAAAATGCTTTATTAATGCGAGCATGTAGTTTTCTTCTGTAGTCAAATAAAGAAAACGACATTCAAATAACCCTTGTAATAACTAATTTTAATACATTTGGTCAAATTGTTATTATCCACAGCACATCCCCTCTGCTCTTTCAACTGTCGAAATTGACTCAAATCCTGATTTTCTAACTGAGAGATGAACAGATTTAATGTAATTTTAAATGAATGACCTCACAATAAAGAAAAGGTTCACCATATTCCAAATATAATAATTCAATATTCTCTGATTTCTCGGCTGTTTAATGCTCTAGTTCTAATTTTAATCACACATTTCACAACCGGTAATAAAACATGCTGCATTTTTTTTTAAATTTTACACACAGTGCCTCTTGGTGTATAATATATTGCTATTTTTGTGCAGTACGATTTAAAACATTTTCCAAGCAAAGTTGTAGTGCCATTTACGGCGTACCGTCAGTACACATACTGATTAGTCCAATAATCTAATTTAGACTGTTCTTTGCATGATTTTACATTTAAAATATCTCTGATCCTCTTGTTTCATCATGCAATAACTCCAAACTGGCAAGTTCTTCAAAGACATTAAAATTATAATCAATTCCTCTTACAAAAATGCTTATAACTGGACTACATCAAATATGTCCATTGGTTCATCTAAAGCTTGAGAAAAGTCTTCCAGTTGTTGAAATACATCCAGAGATTGTTCCACGATGCATCTCACATTAGTCTTCCTTGGTATAGCAATTTCGTCTTTTTGTCAATTTGTCACCGCAGGTGACCCCTCTTACCTCCCGACATATGACAGGTTGAAGGTTGATAAGGTCGCCCACGGATAAGTGAGAAGTGTTAGCACTCTTGATTAGCAGCATTAAAAAAAGACCCTCGTTGGGGGGCCCTAGTAAACACAGTTGACGCGGGGGTCTTCGGCCATCTGTGTGTTTCACTGCATTTGCATCACCCCAGGGGAGCCCCTGGGGTGACGCAATTTTACCCAACAAGAATCTAATCTAGATACCTTGGGGTCTGTAGGAGGAACACTTTGCAGAAGATGAGTCCCTTAACGCTGTGCTATTTTTCTCTAGATTCGTCTCACAGCCCTCCCAACCGTTCATAACTACTGGCACTTGATAAGATCGATAGACTCTGTTAGGAACTTCGTGATTTTCATAAGCAATTTCGTCTGATTTCTTTTCAATACCTTTATAACCAAGATGGCGTGCAAATATTTGGAAACAAGGGTTCTCCGTCAGAATAGGTTTTTTTTTTCGCCAATGCTAAAGCAATTTCATAGGACGCTTCTGTCATCGCCTTGTCTCCACAACTTAAACTAGAAAAAATATTTTGTCTTCTGATTTCTTCCTTTTTTAGTCACATATTATGTACGTAACTCCTACCCGAGAACAAGTTTAATGTTTACTTCTATGTTAGCCTGATGCTATGTTTATAGTGTTCATTAAGATCATGTCTTCTATTATGTGAAAGAGTAGTTTCACAAACAATACAAAAAACGATTTTCCTGATGGACTTGCTGTAAATAACTCATTTTCTTACTGTTCTTTAAATTCACTTTTTCTATCATACTTTTTGCGCTTCTTTTGCACAGTGATAGATAACAGGAATGTAAAAAAAAAAAAAAAAACATTAAAAAGTACAAAAAAAATCTTGAAAAAGAGCAAACAGATCACAAGTACGTCGTATCACACAAAATATAAATTTGAAAACTCAAAAAATTGCGATGAAATGAGGAGTAAGAAAGCTCTATGAATTGAACTGAGATACTATGGTGTTGAAAATATGAAGATATTTTCAGTTTTGGCGCCTACTTCAAAAGAATAAGGAGGCACAATAATGCAATGCGCCAAGTTTGGCGCATGCGTCACAGGTTGGCCACCCCTGTTTTAAAGTCTGTCTTTGCTGACATGCATCATTTGAGATTTTTGCCGCTCCTTCAATCATTGCCTGAGCAAGTGCTGCTTCCTTAAAATCTTTATTTTATGTTGCCTTCTTGAGACTATCATTGGCTTCCTTTAATTATACTCTATAACAAAAAAATCGACGCACCAAGAAGGAATCATCTGATTGCTTTGAAATTTCGTATGCAAAAATGTTTTGACCAAATATGCAAATGATTAAAATTTGGTGTCCAATGAATGAATAGTGAGATCTCCAGCGCATCGCAACTGCGCATCCAGCAGATGTATATAAGGAGTTGTTCTTGAACTGGTGTTAAAAATTTCTGCTGCATTGCGATTTAAGATACC
Source organism: Metellina segmentata (assembly GCA_947359465.1). Lineage (NCBI taxonomy): Eukaryota > Metazoa > Arthropoda > Arachnida > Araneae > Tetragnathidae > Metellina > Metellina segmentata. The sequence continues at coordinate 119,824,738 of OX375873.1, forward strand.
TTTCAACGACTGAAAAAATGCCTCACCGCAGGATTTGAGCTCATTACGAGCAACTTTCAGAGTTTGAAAGAGGTCGTATCATTGGATTGAAAGAGGCAGGTTGGACAAATCGGAGAATCGCTCGTCATGTGAGTCGATTAGAAGATGCTGGCAAGAGTGGGTGGACAATGGCAGATTTCAGCGTCATGATGGTAGCGGTCGACGTAGGGCCACAACAGATCGCGAGGACAGAGTGATTGTCAGATCAGCTGTCACAGCGCCTGATTCATCGCTATCAACCATCAGTCGTGCGACCCACACACGAGTGTCCACCATGACCATTCACAGACGGCCGAGAGAGCGAAATCTACGCTCGTACCGACCGTTACGCCACCTGCCACTCACGCCGGCACACTGTCGAGCCAGATTACAGTGGTGCGTGGCGCGATCAGGCTGGAATGATTCTGACTGGGGACGTATAGTCTTTAGCGACGAATCCCGCTTCCAACTGTGTTCTGACGATCATCGAAGACGAGTCTGGAGACGCCCAGGGCAGCGTGCCGATCCTGCTTTCACTATTGCACGCCACATGGGCCCTCAACAAGGAGTTATGGTCTGGGGTGCCATTTCCCTTGATAGCCGGACCCCTTTGGTCGTCATTAGAGGTACACTTACTGCACAACGGTACGTTGACGACATTCTGAGACCTGTTTTGCTACCGTTCCTTTCGCAGTACCCTGGGCTTATTTTTCAACAAGACAGTGCCAGACCACATACGGCACGTGTTGCTATGAACTGTCTTCAAGCTTGTCAAACACTTCCTTGGTCAGCCAGATCACCAGATCTCTCTCCCATCGAGCATGTCTGAGATATGATGGGAAGGCAACTGCATCCGGTAGGGAATGTTGATGACGTAGTTCGACAATTCGAGCAAATTTGGCAAGAAATACCGCAGCTTGCATCCACGCTAGAGGCGGGTCAATACCTTATTGAGCTCGTTACTGTAACTCTGAAATAAATCATTCAATTGTTATGAAATTTTAATAATTTTCTATTCTGTACATAATTTTCCTATCCATCAATTTTTGTCTCCATCGGACAACTCGTTCTTGGTGCGTCAATTTTTTTTATAGAGTGTATTTTGAAGCACTGTCCAACGCTTCATCCTCTTCCTTACGCATAATTTTAAGTCTATTTTAAGTTTAAGTCTATTTTAAGTCTATCTAAGTTCTAAGTTAAGTTTAATTTTAAGACTTTTGCCACTCCTTCAATCATTGCCTGAGCAAGTGCTGCTTCCTTAAAAACTTTACTTTTTATCGTCTTCTTGAGCCTATCATTGGCTTCCTTTAATAATTTTGAAGCACTGTCCAATACCCCATTCTCTTCCTTACGCATAATTTTAAGTTTTCATTCATCTTGTTCTATCACCTTTCTTTTCTTTGACAGCTGCTTAAAATTTTTTTTCTCTCTTCTCTGCTTCCAGTCTGACTTTTTCTTTCCTGTCTTTCTCTAATTTTTCTTTTGACTTACGTTTTATATCTTCTAAATAGGCATTGTAGACTTTATATGCAACCCTTCCCATATCCATTACCTTTGATGTAAACGGGACCAAATAAGGTTGGTTATCAAAATTTGTCAAGTTACTTTTAACTGTCATTAATGTGTGAGTGAGTGTTGAATGAGAATGAGTGTGCTTTTTGACATTGATGCTGTCTCCTGTCAAAGCTCTTCCTGAGGCTGAGAAGCAACGTACAATGTCAGCACTACCATGAAAAGGTGACAGAGCAGACTTCACTAGCTTTGACACAACTTTGTACTTAGAAACCACACCACTAATGTCTCGTACTCTGAAGAACTGGTTCTAGAAAACATCAGTAAGCTTCATTCTAGATCCTTCTTCCTCAAATTCTCTTCGGAGTAATTTCCACTCATCCAGTAGTATGCCTGTCGGGATATCCCATGCAATTGCTCTTGCAACTTCTAATACTTGTCGAACACTCTCGCCACTCTCTCTCAAAAGGACCTAGACATAATAAACTTTTAAGGAGATGAACTAAAGGAGGACTTCTTCAAAAGATATTTAACACTGGCAATGTAATGCTTCTGAGCCCTTAGAAAAATAAATTACTTTCCTTCTCTTTCTCATTCAGTAGAGCTCAAGAAATTTAATCTCCAATCACAATATCAGCCAGAGGCAACAGTTTCTGAGGACATATATCTACCAATTTATCAATTTTCAAATCTAGAATAAATTCCTCTTTGTAGATTCTACCCAAAATTGTTCTTGTCAACAATTCAAGTTGAGAATTGAAGAAATTCGGTCACACAATTAAATATAGTTGTAATTGATACGACAAATATCACCTCAGCCTTCATAGTTTCTCTTCTAAGTAAATGAACAATTTTTTTTGTAGCCTGGTCTTTGTATCATGTTTGGCTTCTTTATTGGAATCTAGTCAAGGAAATACTTTCGCATTGCAATCCACTGTTCAAGCAACCTTTCAGCAGCTGGCTTTAGGCTTAGCCACCTGCTTGAACAATGCTTGATGAAATGGTGGGTGGGAAGTTTCTAGTCTTCTTGAATTGGTTTGTATGTTGACCAACGCTTAAGCCACTGATTAAAAAATCTGTGAATAGTAAAAACTAGTTCAGACACATCTTCCCCAAACTCTTTAGACCTTTAAGAAAAGCATTATGTATTGTGTGAATATTACATGTGCCAACATTAATTAGTTCTTTTTTTCGGATAGAAAGTAATGAGTCATTAATCTTTTTAAAAACTGACTTTCTTCACTAAAAAAACTCAAGAATTTGTAATAATCAACTTCGATCATAACAGATTACGATTTTCAATACGTCGCTACGCTCCTTCAATATTTAACCCTCTGGATACGGAGACGGCCGAAATTTTTGCATTCTCTGGTTACGGAGGGGGTTTGAATCTTTCAGAACTCAAACTCTTGAAGAAACGGCTGGAGTCCATTAAGACTTACATACCCTAATTTCTGTGCCACAAAGAGAGCAGCGCGTGAACAGCCTCTGTTCCATAGACAGGAATGTCGGGGTTCTCGATGAGGAGCTTCGAGCGCTTAGAATGTGTGAAAGGTTGATGATCTGTCCCCTTAAAAACTTTGCCAAAGACACCTTCGAGTGTAAATTATAATACATATAGAGATTGAAGATTCCTCCGTCCTTTCAGAGTTTACCCGCGACGTATCTATACCGGAAAGCCGTCCCTAGGAGGAGAGGCCGGTTCATCGGTGTTTCAGTTTGCTGCTTCTTTCGGCCGTTTCCGTAACACGAAGATAGAAAACGATATTTTGTCGATCCGTATGCCAGTTAACGTTGAGTTAATATCAGCTTGATTCGTCCGACCTCTTGACCTCTCCATTCGTTTTATTCCAGAATCCGAAACTAAAACGGGTCTGTTGAGACCGCCCTTAGATCTGTGTCTGGAGGATGTTATCCCCCTTTTAAGTGACCCCTGGCATCGATCACCATTTACGAGCTGTCAGCGTCTGACCCCCTAGAGGGTTCCTCCTTTCGTTTAACCTGTGATATCTCTCTAGCGCCAAATAATACGCCACACAATACTATGAAAGGAAAGCGTCAGTCGTAAATGCCACTCAAGGTTCTGTCGCTCAAGTTAGCTGATTTGGTAAGAGGGGTCGGACATGCAGATGGCCCTTCTTCCCTTAAACTTCGCCGCTTCGTTTTACTTTAAAGCCTAGCCAGTTTATAGATAGCCTTTTCCAGTTTGAAAATTTCCAGAAGTTGCTGCTAATACACAGCGTGCAACGTGAATTATCCTTTTACAATTGAGACGGTACGTTTTTGTAATCCATTTCTTGCGGTGGAACGTAGCGCGCATTTCGAAATTAAATTCGTGCAAACCCTGTTTTTTTAAAGGAAATATGAATTTTCTTCTTTAAACAGAATTTAAGAACTTAAAACCCCTGAAAAGGTGATAATAAGTCAAAAAAGTGACAAAAACAAAAAGGTGACGTGCTAGGAGCCCTGAGTTGGTGTTCAATTTAATATGAAGTTGACCCCTTATGCAAATTGTATAAATGCATTTGAATTTATAGAAGACTAATTCCTGTCAAACGTCATCTTTGAATTTTCAGTTAAAATTGCTCGAATGAAGAGGGGCTGTTCGTTTTTATATCCGCGACTATGCGTGTTTGAAACAGGTAGTGTGACGTCGCAGACATCGCCACTGACCTTTGATTCCAAATTCCTGAAACATATGCCCGAGCCCAGCTGATGAATGTCGCAACAGCTGTCCCGTTTGTTAAGGGGTGCCAGTGATTTGTGGCTGGCGGAATGATGGGTCTGCCGACAAAGGCAGATCCATTGGAGAACTCGAGGGAGGCCGCGGCTGTTGAGTTTTCGCCTGTTTCGCACCACCAATGCCATAGGGATGCAAATCTCTAGTGTAAAAAGTGTACATATAATTCTTTGCAAAATAAATGCAAGTTATTTTTAAACTAGGCTGTTTCAATTCATTTTGTAGAAAGGCACGCCACTCGGCCCACTACGTTACAGTAGGCATAGGTATTTTAATTAACGTCGTAAGGGTGAAACACAGCGGACTATTGACGACGGTCCGAAATCAATACCCCGACGTAATTTTGAACCTCGGTCAGATGACGACAGGTAGGACACCATACCATAGGACAAAACGACGTAATTTGGTAATTTTTTAAAATTAACGTTGTTTAAGAGCAAACACGACGAGCTATTGACGACGGTCCAGGATCAATTCCCTAAAGGAAAGATCCGAGGACAACACCATGTAATTTTGAACACGGTCAGATGACGAGGCAACACCTGAGCTGGCACCCCAATCTACAAACACACCAACCCGACGTGGACTTTCGGCCACGACAGATTTAAGGCGCACCAGCCGCCTTTACACCATACGCTTACAAACACACAACATGCACTGACGCGGATTCGATCCAGGTACCTTCCGATCTAGAGGCGAACTCTTTAACTACCAGCCCGGACAACACCACGTAAATTCGAAGAACGGTCAGATGACGAGGTCCACCCAAGCTGGCACCCCCTATTCAAACTTCCACATCACGCCAATGCGAGGACATTTGAGACCACGACAGATTTAAAGTGTAACAGTCCCCACGTACAAGGTCTTCGGTTGGATCGAGTTTCGAACTCGTAATCTCACGATTGTTAATCCGTGACTCCGCTAACTGGGTTACTGCAGTCTTATGGAAAATGGGAAGTCTATACGGAAATACTTTTCCGGACTGTGCACTAGTTATTGTAAACATGAGTTCATAAAAATATGGGATACCCAAGAGAAACAACAAATATATCTACTTACTATATATCTTTGATTCAACAGGAAATCAAAAAACGAAATGTTCTTAAAAATCCTTAATAAAAGATTTTGTGTGTAATCCCTTTCATAATCACACAATCCGAGTAGAACTAAAGAATTTATAGAACTAAAAACACCACTGAAGTTCAAAGATTTAACTGACCAAACGATAGTTAATTTCATTGGCTGATTGATCAAACGACAGTAAACACAGTTTTAAACGAAAAATTCGAGCCGCGATAATTTTTGATTGGTAACAAAAAACATTTAATAATTCAAAAGAAAACTTGAAAATTTCTCAACTACGAGAGGGCATGTCTGTCATGCTAAATGTAGTAGGTGGCTGTAATGTGTTTGAGGTGGAACGTTCTTGGCTTATTTTTCGAATACGTTACAGCAATTCGCCAGTAGAAATTGCAAAAAAAAAAAGAATAGCCGAATTAGAAAATGTGATGGTGAGTGGTCTACGCATAGATTAACAGACAAGCTTTGGCAAAACGACGTATAAACTAGTTTAGGGAAACGCCACTGTGTGCGATAGTAATTGGGTTGCATGTCCACTGAAAATCATTTTTATAAGTGGGTTCGTGGACGCCAGCGAACACGATGACTGGTACGCGTTAAATCTGTCGTGGTCTCGAATGTCTTCACGTTGACGTGAAAGTTTGGAAAGTGGGGTGCCAGTTCAGGTGTTCTTACTTGACCATGTGGTCCTAGGACTTCGGGATTGATTCTGGACCGAGTGACGTTGATTACTAACCTACTCTTTTATACGCAAAACCAGGGTACTTTTTCCTTCATTTCATGCCGACCAACCGGTATAGTGGTTAAGGTGTTAGCCTCTAGATCGGAAGGTTCCTGGTTCGAATCCGGGCATGGATGTTTGTAAACGTATGGTGTAGAGGTCAATAGCCCGTTGTGTTGCTCTAGTACGACGTTAACTAAAATTACCATTACCTTCATTTCATCGGGAATGATCTCGGATCTTCACCGATAGCCCGTTGTGCTGCTTCAGTGTGAGGTTAATTAATACAAATATCTTCATCTCATTCTTTGTGAAGCAAATAGAAACTGGAGCAGTGATAAAGAAACTATTATTCCAATACTAGTTACATAAAATTAGTGCTATTACAAATTAACAGCTAATCAATATAAAACATTAAGGAACATTTTTAATTTAAACAAATATGGAATTCAACTAAACAATTTCAATCAGTTAATAACTTGAAAGTATTCGTTTACATTTAGAGAAGTTAGCTATTAATGTGCATGTTAGTATTAGCATTTAATAACAGTTATAGCAAATTTGCAATAACCATTCAGACTGTTATCATAAAATAACACTTACACATCTCAGAGGGAATTTCTTTTGAGCACACCGTTATGAGAGGTTTGCAGAAAATCTGAATGACAAGAATCAATGCCACTTATGAAAATTTTAGATAGAAATCGTGGTTAGGTTGCATACTTCTGACATAAAATCTGTTTGGCACAAATTGGCATTGGTATTTTTTCAGAAGTGCCTTCTACATTTTCAGCATTGGTTAACCAGATGTAAAAACCTTGTTTCCCCTTTGGCTGTTTTTAAACACTGAAAATATGCAAAATTCTAGTGCCAGTCCCTTCCAAATATACAATATCACAACTGACTGTGTGCTTGAAAGATATGTTTTGACAATGAAGGCTTAGAACACAAATGATCCCCCCCCCCTTGTTCACAAGCTCCATTTAAATTACCAAGTGTCTTCTGTTCTGAAAGGCACCAGCTCCAAGTTCCCGTGAATCGCGAAGAACTCCCTTCGCTGCTCTTTTGTTATTCTTAGCTCTCGATTTTTAACATTTCCTAGTCGACCAAGTCTAGTTTCGTACGAAATTCCTTTGCTGAAAGGTTAATCGAGGCTTTCAGAACTAAAATGAATCAAGTCCATTTTATGACATTTTGAGATACATCAAGATAAAGTTCCTTCCTGTATGTACTTTTCCCCATTCACTGAGCCTTTCTTATGCCATCTACCAGGGACTTGATTCAAAGATACACTAAAAGGAGTTCGGGTGGAAAAAAAAGAAGTGGTTCCAGAAAGTGGACTTGATCAACTCTAGTTCTGAACGCCTCGATTATGAATCAGAAATTAACTCTGCATCACTTTTCAGCATATTGCTGGGTTCCCAAAATACGTATTTAACCACAAAACTAAAAAAAATGTTAAAAGGGACAAAACGGCTTGCGAATTTCTTTCCAGTCAGCTAATAAACTTAAAAAGTTGTTTAAAAATAATCAGGTAATGGTAATTTTAGTTAACGTCGTACTAGAGCAACACAACGGGCTATTGACGACGGTCCGGAATCAGTCCCTTAAGGGAAAGATTCGAGGACAACACCTCGTACTTTTGAACCACGGTCAGATGACGAAGCAACACCTGAGCTGGCACCCCACTCTCCAAACTTCCACGCCAACCCAACGTGATAAAAATAATCAGGTGATTAAAAGAATGAAAAAGTGTCAACTATGTGATAATTGCAACAATTACAGGGCTCCTAACAGGTTTCAAGGTCTAAAAAGGTGACTAATTTAACCAAAAAGTGACTAATCGAGTTGAAAAAGGTGACAAAAAGCGGCTAATTGAGCAAAAAAAAGAAGTGACAAATAACAATAATGTTAAATATATTCAAGTATAAAGATAGAAAATATATCATTTTAAAATTAAAATTTTTTTTTTTTTAAATCGTAACTATTATTTTTGTTATTTGTTTATTTTTGACACAGCTTGAAGAATTTCTTCCTTTTCTTTGAAAGATTGTTTCATTTTTTACGTTGAAAAAGTCTGAAATTAATTTTGTATTTTTCTTCTTAATAGAATAATATGCATTTTTTAAAGTCTGTCTTTGCTGACCAGCATCATCCGAGACTATTGCCGCTCCTTCAATCATTGCCTGTACAAGTGCTGCTTCCTTAAAATCTTTATTGCCTTCTTGAGCCTATCATTGGCTTCCTTTAATAATTTTGAAGCACTGTCCAACGCCTCATGTTCTTCCTTAAGCATAATTTTAAGTTTTCGTTCTTCTTCTATCAACTTTCATTTCTTCGCCAGCTGCTTTAATTTTTTTACTTTGATTCCATACTATCTTTTTCTTTCCTGTCCTCTAATTTTTCTTGTGCTTTATGTTTTATATCTTCCAAATAGGCATTGTAGGCTTTAAGTGCAACCCTTCCCATATGCATTAGCTTTGATGTGATCGGCACCAAATAAAGTTGATTGTCAAAATTTGCCAAGCTACTTTTAACCGTCATCAATGCATTGAGTGTGCGTTCTGACATTGATGCTCCGTCTCCTGTCAAAGCTCTTACTGAGGCTGAGAAGCCATGTTCAATATCAGCACTACCATGAGAAAGTGACAGAGCAGCCTTCACTAGCTTTGGCACAACTGGGTACTTAGGATCAACACCACTAATGTCTCACAGACTGAAGAACTGGTTCCAGTACACATCAATAGGCTTCATTCTAGATCCTTCTTCCACAAATTATCTTTGAAGTAATTTCCACTCATACAGTAGTATGTCTGTCGGGACATCCCATGGCATTGCTTTTGCAACTTCTAATGCTTGTCGAACACTCTCAACAGGACCAAGACAGGATAAACTTTTAAGGCGAGATAAACTGAAGGACTTCTTCAAAAGATATTTAACACTGGCAATGTAATACTTCTGAGACCTTAGAAAAAAATAAATTCCTTTCCTTCTCTTCGATATTCTGTAGTGCTCTAGAAATTTGATCTCCAATCACAATATCAGCCAGAGGCAACAGTTTGTGAGGACATATATCTTCCAATTTATCCATTTTCAAATCTCAAATAAATTCCTCTTTGTAGAAGATCTTAAACAAAATTGTTCTTGTCAACAATTCAAGTTGAAAATGAAGGTTTTGTATTAGAGGTTCCTTTTTCTGAAGAAGTTCGGTCACACAATTAAATATACTTGCACTTGATACGACAAATATCACCTCAGCATTCATAGTTTCTCTTCTAAGTAAATGAACAATTTTTTTGTAGCCTGGTTTTTGTATCATTTTTGGCTTCTTTATTGGAATGTAGTCAAGGAAATACTTTCTAACTGCAATTCACTGTTCAAGCAACCGTTCAGCAGCTGGCTTTAGGCTTAGCCACCTGCTTGAACAACTTTGATGATAACAGATTGCGATTTTCAATATGTTCGCAACGCTCTTTCAATATTTAACCCTCTGGATACGGAGACGGTCGAAATTTTTGCATTGTCTGGTTACGGAGGGGGTTGGAATCTTTCAGATTTCAAACTCTTGAAGAAACGGCTGAAGTCCATTAAGATTTCCATACCCTCATTTCTGTGCCACAAGGAGAGCAGTGCGTGAATAACCTCCGTTCCGTAGACAGGAATGTCAGGGTTCTCGATGAGCTTCAAGCGCTTGGAATGTGCGAGAGGTTGATGATCTATCCCCTTAAAAACTTTGCAAGAAATCTTCGAGTGTAAATTATCATACATATTGAAGATTCCGCCGTTCTTTCAGAGTTTATCTGCGGCGTATCTATACCTTCTAGACATAATCAGACCCCCAATAGAAACGGCAACATGTGATGACAAAGGTACTAAACGCATTACCTCTCCTCCTGGGGGAAAGCCGCCCCCTGGAGGAGAGGCCGGTTCAGCCTGCTGCTTTTTTTGGCTGTTTCCGTAACACGAAGGTAGTAGCCATCTGTATGCTGAGGGTTAGTGTTGAGTTAATATCAACTTGATCTGTCCGGTCTCTTGACCTCTCCATTCTTGTCTTATTCCAGAATCCGAAAAAATATGGGCCTGTTGAGACTACCCTCAGATATGTGTATGGAGGATGTTATCCCCCCTTTTATGTGACCACTGGCATCGATCACCATTTACGAGTTGTCAGCATCTGACCTCCTAGAGGGTTCCTCCTTTTGTTTGATCCTGTCGACCGGTGATATCTCTCACGCCAAATGATATGCCACACAATACTATGAAAGAAAAGCGTCAGTCATAAATGCCACTCAAGGTTCTATTGCTCAAGTTAGGTAATTACGTAAGAGGGGTCGAATATGCAGATGTCCCTGCTTCCCTTAAACTTCGACGCTTCGCCTTACTGATAGCCTTTTCTCGTGGGAAAATTTCCAGAACTTGCTGCTAATACACAGCGGGCAACATGAAGTATACTTTTACAGCTCAAACGGTACGTTTTTGAACCCATTCTTGCTGTGGAACGTAGCATGCATTTCGAAATTTAATTTGTGCGAACCCTGTTTTTTTTGTGAAATATGAATTTTTTTAATTGCACACCAAAAATTTTTCTTCTCCAAATAGAATTTAAGAACTTAAAACCCCTGAAAAGGTGACAAAATGTCAAAAAGGTGACGTGTTAGGAGCCCTGCAATTAAAGTTTTACGACAGGAATAAACTTACTGCATGGCAAGGCTTCGGTGAGAAGGCAGATGAACTTGAAGTCCATATTTAAAAAGGTGGTATAAAAGGAGGTAAAGGCATTGTGGTATGAGTGAACGGCTGGCATATATGCAATTGTATGGCTATTATTCATTTCTCCGATTAACTCGGAGCCAGAAGCCAAGGTAAAAGCAATTTTCAGAATGTATTATTTGCGTTTAACTAACCACTAATTTGAACAAAAACTCGTTCAAAACCACAAACTGAAATGCTAACTTACTGGAGCACAAACCAGGGTTGGCAAAATCCCAGCCTGCCCAGGTTTTAGTGGTCGAATTTCTTGTCTTTTTGTGTTTGACAAGAAAATATAACTTACCTTCATTTTAAAAATATTTTAAACAAAAATAGCTAAATTTGGTTGAATAGTTTTATGTCCTAAAGCCAAGGGCGTAGCCAGAAAATTTATTTTTGGAGGGGGGAACGCATTGTTGATTGCATATTTCTTTAGAGTTTGAGGTTTCGTTTTTTTTGTTCAAGGACCCTCCTCTTGTCAGCTACTGGAGAGCTTGTTAAACATAATGCACATAAACAAAACAGGCAGGTTCATCCAATAATTTCTGCAGACAAAGGGATCATAGTGTGTTGGAATAAAAGCTTGATGTAAAAATGTAGTCTTTCATAATAGTATATCATACATTTATTGTAAATTTATTTGACTTCATGAACTATATATTTGTTTTACAAGCAATGGTTTAATTTGTATAGACAATTTTGGTAATGCCTCTTTATGTAACAGATTTATTAGCAGCAAAAACGTCTAAAGCAAGAAAAAATAGATAAATACTTACAAGGTCAAATTATAAGCAATAACACAAAAATTTAGCATTTTAGAAACATATAGCATTTTAGATATATATAATCCTGCAAATTGTATAAATTATTCTAATAAAAAAAATGAATAAATCCCAAATCTTGTACAAAAACCCACTTTTACCAAAAATCCTGCGAGTTTTTGTTGGTGGGCACGCCTACAAAAACCAGGGTGGATTTTTCTGGGCTGGGCCCAATCTGTAATCTTTGACACTAAACTGTCTATTAATTCACACAAAATAAAACTATACCCACAACAATCAATCCCTACTCAAAATGTATGAGTTTTGTTGCTATAGCAACCTTCACCATCCAGACTTCAGGGTCAGAGCTGTTCACATAGTATTAGAAGTAGTTTCTGCAAGCGTGAAATGGGGATTAAAAAATAGAAAGACAAGATTGGGAAAAGTTGTAAAGATGATTTATTTCCATTCCGAGGAGCGTTTCAAATCAAAAGGTTTAAAGGTGAATGAAACAAATCAACTTCCACAACAGCTTTTCTTCTTTCTTGAAACTAAATAAGCTTAACTTAAAGCGTGAATCGACACTTTGCGACGGATCCCGTCTTCACTTGAGTATCTGCATGAGCCTGCAAAAGACAAACACTGCACTCAGAAAACACACTCAATGCACAGGAATGAAAATGATTGAAACAAGTAAATATTTTTTGGTATCACTTTAATAAAACAATATTTAACACTAAAGCAACAAAACCCACCAAATGGCTTATTTTGGATTCTTCTTTTGAATTTAAAAGAAGCACCTGTTTTAGAATTTATGCTAATGAATGATTTCATTTTACTTTTCATCAATCACAAAATTATTATTTTTGAATACATGAAAATCCGTCAATATATGACAAAATTATTATCGTCTATCGAAATTTGGTTATGGAATTTTGATAAGTGAAGTGAAACGCATTTGCGTTGTCAGTCAACTACCAGAAACTTTTGTGATTAGCACCTGTAGTACTAGTTGTTGTTTCTTATGCCTACACAGGCAGACTGGAGGAGTGCCAGGCACGTCGAAGACGGCAAGGGGGTGCGCCTTCCATGTTATTGAGCCCCATTGGGAGGAAGTCCGTCTTTGCTAGACATACATGACACATCCGTTTTACAGGATGGTCCCTTTCATGCATCCATTCACTCACTCACACGTATCGTAATTTAGATCCCAATCAGAGGCCGATAACCCCCTGATCAAGTTACCCCCAAAGGTATTGATTTGGTATGGGAACATGGGGGACTTTGTGACCATGACCTATTTAACATGTCCCAGTCACCATTAGTGAACACGACGGTCTTTAGCCAGGTCGAAGCGCCGATCTCGCAATCATCAGAATTGTAGGCTCCGCCGAGGACAGAACCCACAACCCTTCTCATGCGAGACCGACGCTCTATTGACTGAGTTACCGCGGCTTGTAGTACTAGTGAAAGTATAGAAATCAAAGTCTCCACCCAGTTCCAGAAATTAGATTATCCACTTGAGACCTGGCTTATTGCTTGGAAAATTAAAATTAATGTGGACAAATGTCAAGCCAAACTCTTTACCAAAAAATTGAACTTTCCTCCTCCCCCTTCAACTTTATGCACATAATATTCCATGGTCCCCTATAATTAACTACCTTGGAGTCACAATGGACTCGCACTTAACTTGGTAATTGGTAATTTTAGCTAACGTCGTACTAGAGCAACACAACGGGCTATTGACGACGGTCCGGGATCAGTCCCTTAAGGGAAAGATCCGAGGACAACACCTCGTAATTTTGAACCACGGTCAGATGACGAAGCAACACCTGAGCTGGCACCCCACTCTCCAAACTTCCACGCCAACCCAACGTGAGGACTTTCGGCCACGACAGATTTAAGGTGCACCAGCCGCCTCTACACCATACGTTTACAAACATCCATGCCCGGACCCGGATTCGAACCAGGAACCTTCCGATCTAGAGGCTAACACCTTAACCACTATGCCTGTTGGTCGGCTGGCACTTAACTTGGAGTATGCATATTAAATCCCTCAGAAACAAATTTCTTGCGAACAGAATTCAAATTCCCAGGAGGCCACAAATCGCACGATTTGTATTACCTTCATTTAAAGCAAGGGATGAACAGCCAGGAGTCGTAGTACTGAGGTGCTGGTTCCTTGATGTGCAGATGAGATGTGATAGGGCAGGTGGCAACGTAGTGGTCTGGGTACACCACAGATGCAGAGGTCACTACAATGGATATTTATCCTAAATAGATACTGTAGGAACGGGCTGTGGCCTGTGTAAAAGTGTGTGAGCTCTGGGGTGGAGATGAGGCGCTTTGTGCAGACCTTGGTTAGAACCTGAATGTTATCTGACCTTTGATAGAGGTTATACATCTCTCTGTCCTGATCACCTTCTTCTCTGTCTTGGCGCTTCGTATAAGCAGCTGTTGGTTGATCAGGACTTTTTGCAGGTATATGGGGATCTGGCACGACGGGGCCTTCTGGACCTGGTGTAGGCTTTCCTACACCAGGGGGATGTGCAACAACAACATACATCTCTCTTGCCAGATGTTAGTTGATGCAAGCTTGAGGGACCTCTTCAGATGAGATGCCAGAAGAGGGAGAGGATGCAGGCAGATGGACGTATTACCGATGGCACTTCTTGGAAAGATGATCTGCTGTTTCGTTTCCTTCAGCACCAGAATGTAATAATACACATTGATGGAGCTGCTGCTTCAGTGATGGAATATATTCTTTGTGCTATCGGGTCAGTAGTGAGAAGGTCGGTTAAAAGAGTCACGTTGGACAGACTGTCCGAGAAAATACATGTGTTTTCTGAGCAATTTTGGAGTGCCCAAGATGAAGCTGCTCGAATGGCAAGTAACTCAGCTTGGAAAACTCAGTTGACGTCGTGCAGTGTGAATGCCTAATCAAAGATCTTTCTGTTGTCCAGTAACACACAAAAGGCAGTGGCGGTTCTATCCTGGGTTTCAGATTCGTTTGTATAGATTTGGTAGCGTGTTGCTGGTGGACTAGGTGTAACGAATGATGTGTGTTAGATTCCTGCAAAGTCTGGGAGTTTTCGTTTCGAATTGGTAGGGAAACCAGGAGACACATGTTGTGGAGGGTTTGCCGAATTTGGTAAAAAGAACCGTAGCCCGTTCGCTTGCTACCAAGAGCAGGGAAGGGGCCGCAGAAGGTTTACCGCAGCAGGCTGCAGCATAAACCAGAATTCTTTCAACTACCATTTTATACCCGAACTTTAGGATTTCTCCTGATACCCCACAACTTTGATGCAAATCTAATTATTGCCATTTGTTCTTTATAGCATTTCTCCCGTCAGGAATCCATGATAACTGTTAGTCGATTATTACACCCATTTATTTCATGGTGTCGACAATTAAAATACTTGTGCCATTAAGGGTGAAGACTGGTGACCGGAGAAGTTGTCTATCTTTTTTCTGAAAACGGTGTGTGTCTTGTCCCTGGCAATTATTCGGAGGTTGTGCATAACTCAATCTGAGAACGATTGAAGACATTCATTTGCCCTGATTTCTAGCTCTAGTCTGGAACTGCTATACACTGTGAACAGAAAGTTGTCGGTAAAAGCTCGGAGTTGGCAGTGATCTGGCCAAGAACTTCATCTTTTTTGTTTTTAACGTTACACTCTCATATTATTGTTATGTAAAATCCAAGCTGCTTGGCAGCCTTTTCTTAACTCTGTTCATCTTTTCCTACCATCATTGCATTTTACATCATGGCACAAGATTAAAATTTTTCCATCACGTGCCTCTACCAAACAACCTGATTAGACACAGCCTCAGTGATCGCCCCACCTCCAACAACACTAAGAAAACAGTCAACAATTCCGCATTCAAGTTACTCTGGAGTATGAGAGCAGCTGCTCGGGAACTCCCGCTATGGCAAAACCCTGATTCATTAGATTATAAAAACAAAAGTAACTTCAAACCAAATTTCCAATAAATGCAAATACCATCACATCACTTATCTATATATAATTCTCTTACGTGGCACGCAAAAAAGACGTTATTTGTTATTATGTTTTGGCAACATAGTACGATTGTTTGTTTATCACTTCAATTTAATTTATAGCGTTATCGGACGAAATTTTATTGAAAAAATAATAATTTTAGTCGATCTGTTACAGTTAATAATAGAAATAAAAAAAATGGAGGATCTTTTCAGGGCCATTTAAAAAAGGTCATTTTTAGGGCCAACAATTATAGTTCAAACAAGCACTACAACTTTAAACAACAAACTCAATAAAAAAGCGTGGGTGGCTTGAGTGCAGGGGTAAATGTACACACAAACAACATGCTGGGTATTCAATTTCCAAATCAGCTCTCACATTTAGAGTCAAGATTTGTTCAAAGTTTGAATTTGAATTCTGATTCCAGAGGTACTGTATATATCTTTTCTGAAAAACAGCAAAAAATTTAGATTTGAAAAATATTTTTTTTGGAATATTATATATTCTAAACAATCCCTTCTGCTAGGACACATGTCTTCATTGATGCGAACGAAGCGAGCATAGGTTCGCGTAGCTATCCAATGAGGATTGCGAAGCAATCCTCCAGGGGTTGGCGAGCGTTAGCTAGCAGGGGGCGGGTCCCCTAGTTGAAACAAAAATAGAGCTAACAATATACAATATAAAACACATGTTTGTGGAAAACATAAAAACAAAATGCATGCAAGATGTTCCAAGTAGTTTGATTTCCAAAAATATCTTTGCAACTGAAAGCCACATCACCTTATCTAAATGAATAAAATTACGAATACTAACTCGTGAAACATTTTTTAAGTACCCAAATTAAGGGATGATAGAATTTCATACATTCAACAGCCAGTTGTTTTAGTGTCAAAAGAACAAAAATTGTGAAATGTATTTGTCAATCCATAATTTATATGCAATAGTCAAAAAGTGTGCTAATTTTAGATATCAATTTCCTCCACATTTGTAAACCAAGAGCATGGAGCAGTATAATGTGGCACTGGGACACATTATAAATAGGTACATATAGCTAAAGACTCACGAAAAATTAGTCTTGATTCTTACTATGCCACCATATCTGTCAACTCCAGCATCATGCATTCAACTGTGTAAGTCTGGTAATGTATTATGGTAATAGGTAATTTTTAATTAACATCATACTTGAGCAACACGACTATTGATGAAAGTCCGGGATCAATCCCTTAAGAGGATAAATAATTTATATAAATAGGGCTTTTTACAAATACACATGACATTGATTACAATACATATGAGGAATATTTTACAAGTTTTTTTTTGGGTCTTAGACCCAATATTAAAAACATTCGATTTTTAGCTTAGATATAACTTGGGGGCTAGCCCCCTGCTTGCCAACACCCGAAGGATTGCTTTCCAATCCTCATTAGTTAGCTGCAATAACCTTGGTCGCTTCGCTTGCATTAATGATGACATGTGACCTAGCAGAAGGGATTGTTTACAAATTTTGGTAGTCAAAAAAATATTTAAAAAAAATAAATTTGTTGGATTACAGAAAAGTTATACAGTACCTCTGGAGTTAGAACTCTAACAATTTGGAATTCAAATGAAAACGTTGAGCAAATTTTGACTCGAAACGCGAGCGCTGCTTTATACTGAATAACAAGCATATTGTTTGTGTGTACATTTCCCCAGCACTCAAGCCACCCATACACATTTTCATTGAGTTCATTGTCGAAAGTTGTAGTGCAAGAGTCTTGTTGAACTATAATTTGTTGGCCCTGACAGTGGCAGATAACACTGTAACTTAAATTGAGGTGAGAGGCTTTTTGGTAAACAAACAATCATACAGTGTTGCCAAAACAACATTACAAATAACGACTGTTTTGTGTGACGTGTAAGAGAATTATATACAGATTCCCTCGACTTTTGATGAAACTTGACCCTAGTATCATTTTGGTTTATGAAATAAAATATACATTATTGTACAAAAATACTAAAGTTAAGATTAAAGTTCAGAGATTGACCAAGAAATGCACACAACAATCTTACCTCATAACCTATCATATTTCTTGGATGAAGATTTAGTCTTTGTTTAATAGTTTGCCTGAAACACAAAACAAAACATTAGAAAAGATGTTATCTGACCCTTCAGACACAAAACTGTCTTATAATTATTTACTAGGGGTGTTTCCAAAAACCTGGGATTTAAGCTAGATTTTTGTTTAAATTAAATGGCTGTTTAAATGTACACATTTATCCCACCAAACTAGATTTTTGGAAGACTTTTCAGAAGAAGTCTTTTATTCCACTTTAGATTTTCGATTGTGGTAACAAATGCTGGTAGCCCTCATTGCTAAAGAAAATAATGGCTCTGTGAGAATTTACAGCATCTTTATAAGTTGCAAAGTGAACACAAACATAGTTGGTGAAACCTGTCAAAACTTGTCTATTAGAAATCATTAACCATTAGCACTGCATTAATCATTCAGACTGCAATTCTCAGAACTTTGGAAACACCCCTTATAATGACACAAACAATTGATTCAAAAGTGAACTATTGTTCTTATTCTTATTAGATGTATTAATTACGCAAGTTATATTTTGAAGATTTTAATTTAATGCTGCCATAAGTTTAAACGTGTTGGAGAGAAGACAAGCAAATCAGTGGTTTCTAGACTGTATTGATTTATAGTAAACATTGATATGGCTTAAAAATTACAACAGGGAAAAGTTTCGTTCAATTTAAATTATCCTCAGGCCCTTTTGCATTTATTTGACTTTTATTTCAAGATTACCAATTCATAACACTTTATATTTTATAACCAAATATATAGATTATTTATAATAAAATTTAATACATATTATACACTAAAATCAAATTGTTTCCACCATTTCAAACTAGATTTCTGAGAAGCAATGTAAGTTTAAGAGAAGGAAACATATCAAGTTATAATGTCTACGGTTTTCAACAGCCTGAAAAGGCAACTCAAAAACATCTTGGAAAGGAATGTATTGAAGAAAAATTGGAAAGAAACTAAAATCAGGCAGTTTCAGAATAATCAGCAATTTTCAACCTAAAACTCACTATTTTCATGATAGCATCCTGGTGCTTTATGTCTGCCGTCCATAGACCCAACTTGTCTCCTTTGTTCCTGATCTGGACAACCGCCCCACAGACGTCTTCACTGAACTCATCAAATGCCTCTCCGATCATGCACAAGAGCTGCAGCAATTTATAATCAAAACATAAATTTTATGTAACTAATTAACTTGTGTACATCATATAAAGTATTTAAATAGGCCCATTTAGGTAATACAATGAGATGTAGAATTCAAGGAGACACATGCTACCTTTCCAGCAACATTAAAGCATGTGTATCAAATTCTTTTCTGGGCTAGTTATAATTGCTTCAAATCCAGAGGTACCTGGTTAGATTACTCAAAAAATTTTTTATACAGTGTGCAAGTCCTATATTGTTCAAAATGTTTCCCACTATTTCCTACTTATAAAATATCGATTTTCTAAAAACAATTCCTATATTAAGGTTTTCTAGGTGCTCAAAAACTAAAATGAAAAACCAGGTATTTTTTAAGGTTCATGGGACTTTTGCTAGTATTTTTAATAGTAGCAACATATTGGAAAAGTTGGCAAATTCAAAATTTAACAGATGAGAGTTCAGGATACTATGTGAATGATTTACACTTGATATTGAATTCATAGCAGAGCAAAATTTTCTCTCAATTAAATTGTATCTGTTTACAGAAATGCAGCCTGCAAAATCTTAAGTGTGTATTAAACCTCTGAGGATACATAACTCTGTTCAGCAATCTTTAAACCAATCAATTGGGTTATTTAGTCTTTATGTGTAGTAGGGTAAAAAGGTAGCAACACACAATATGACAATAATCACTGACCCTTATAAACCAAACTGCAAGTCAAGATGCATGTGTGAAGGAGAAAATATGTACTCACTATTTCCAACCAGTAATTATTCAAGTCTGTCGTTCTTTGAGATTTCTGGACATTGACTAACCACCGGCCGCCCTGCTTGTTTCTGCTGTCCTCCCACATGGGCTTGATTCCATGCTATAAGCAATAGGAAAAGGCTTTTCAACAAGTGAAATTTGGACAGTGGGAATGTAGATATTTAGTAATAACAGTGGGTTCTCAAGAAAGTTCATTCAGTTATTTAACTGCAACAAAAATGCCGTTTCTAAAACAAACTGTGACAAAGCGGGTTCTCTATAATAATACCAAACAGAAGATTTATAAAGGAACAATAAAGCCATTCATCACCTCCAAAGGCAGAGCACCATCTAGGGGTAATCTGGATAGTATTGGAAGATCCTTCCTCAATAACAAATGATTTAAGCACTGTCTCTGATCAAGAGCAGCACCCAATGAAAAGTATCCAAAAGTAGGCACCATCACAGTAATGCCCATATTCCTTTGGCGACCTTATCAAAAACAGTTACAGCTTGGGTGAGAAATTTGGACTCATTCACTGCTTTCGAATTTCTCTTAATTTTGATCCACCTAAAATTTTCTCTGTGGAATAAATCTCAATGGAATCTTGAAATTATCTTTGCACAATAAATCAAAGTTTTGGAAGGAGGGAATTATGAAGTTGCTAGAAGACAGTGGAACAAGACAATTTATGTTTACAATAAAGTTATTAGCAACAATGGAAAATATTACTTTTACTTACAATTTAAATTTAACATTTTGGCCAATCCATCAGTTAACTAGACATTTGAAGCTAACTTCAGTAACATTTTCCTGATACATAATTCAACTCTTTAGAAGGAACTATGTGAAGAACACTAATATTTTGTGAAAAAATCCTACAGCCTCACATCAATACATTTTGCACAAAATAAAAATGCAGTCTTTATAGGATTAGGGGGAAATATTTAATTTTGTTAACAGTAATTCTTGCTAATCATAATTTTTGACTTTCAGAAATTTTTTTCCCCATGCCAGAAAAAGTTTCAGATGTGAAAATACTAACGTTTAAACATAATGAATGATCAACTGAACCTTAACATACAATGAGGCAGACAAATAGTTTAAAAAATAATGCACATGCATACTCAATTTAAAAAAAACAAAAAACATTGTAATTACACCCTAAAATATTTTCTAATATATATTAATGAATAATGTGAATTTTATTTTGTACACAAAACAAGACATTCAATCGAAATAATAAATTTAAATACCATGCTTGGATAACCTCAACATTAGTATTTGATAACAAAGATCTTGGTTGGATGAATTCTTGGTCTTTCAAATGGAACATTGAATTAAAACTATCCCTTTAAATATGGATAGAAAATCCTCAGTTAAAAGATTGTTATAAGGTGCTATCATACCATTGATCATTGACTTTGAGAGTAAGCCATTTAAGATCCTGTTGTCACTTTTTATTTGTGAAATTTTAAACCAAAACTCAAAATTCTTGTTATTAGAAAGTCGAAATCCTTTGGTAACAAGAAAATTCGATTTCAGACTTCTCAAGAATATCCTTGCTGTAGTCAAATAATGTACTAAACTGGCCACACACTTGAATTGCATGTGCCATGACACATGCATATTCCATTTCTGTACAGAAAACAATGGCAAATTTAATGTTGCAGGAATGATGTGATATTGTACTAATATAGAAACGAAGTTCTTAAAATTCTGCAATAGCATTATCTGTGTGACTCACAAAATCACTTTGAGAATTTATTTTCTAAATATGAACAATCAGCCACATAAAAATTTCTTTCAGAATTATAAAACACAAAGAAACTGACAATACTGATACAATAAGCAATATAATTTGTAAAATGATTATTCATCCATTTAATCATACTTTTAAATTGTTTGCCTTGCTTGATTCTAAGCAACTAAAAGTCCAAAAGAGCATTATAATCAGGGTGTAAAAAATCAATTAAATTCATTTTTTTAATTTAAATTTCTGTGGACACTAAACACTGTTTTCATAATAATTATATATAAATTTGTTAAATAAAAAAATTGAGTTTGTGAGATGACATGTAGACCAATATTTATTTTAAATAAACAATCAGAATTTGTGACATGGTAAATCAATATGCACTTAACATTTGTTTAACTATAAAACACAAGTTGCATAATTTTTCTTGAGTAAATTACGTCATCATGTTAACAAATTTATCAAAACTATAGTCTAAGCAGACCTAAACCATAGTCTGAGAAGTAAGATAGAGGACAGAAATAATCAGACTATAGTAAATTCTAATAATAAAACTGCCCAGCAGCAACAATAAATGAATTTTCACTTAGTTTTAAATCATATTTGATCTTTCTGCTGACTAGAGATGGGCGATCTGCTCATGAGCTGACTCAAAGAGCTAGCTCCCTTGACAGAGTGAGAGAGCGCTGATTCATTAAAAAAGAGCTGTAGCTCACCGACTCTTCTGAGAGTTTATGCTCTTGAAGAGTCAGTTCCGCAATCGCTCTTACCCGTTCACTGATTCTTCTGAGAGCTACCGCTCTCGAAGAGCCATTTCTGTAATTGCTCACGGACTCTTTCGCTCACCAGCTCTTTTATGCTCACCAACTCTTTTACGCTCACCAGCTCTTTTAGGCTCAATAGCTTTTCTAGTGCTCCTGCCCACTTCATGGTATACTTAGTTGATTCTTAGTTTGGTTAGTAGAATAATTTGTTTTTTAAATCTTGACTATGTGCTCAATCTTCGAGTTCAGCTCATTGCAATGTTGTTATACACAACACTGTAGGTAGGTATATTACATTGTTACTTATTTGAAGTTTTAAATATCTACGTATTATCATAAATGTTATTATTTTTTATTTAATTCAATTTTAATTTCAAAGGGCGTTTTAACGGCTGAAGTCATCTCTCACGCCTTTTAGCACTAATTAAAACTAGTCTTAAAGTTGTTATTAAACATAATATTACTATTATTATATTATTAACTTAACATTAAAATAATAACAACAAAACCTTGATATCTCAGTAGTGATATCATTTTAATAAAGTTACACAAAAAATTAAATTAAACATAATTTGTTTTTATTGCATTGCCTTCACAAAACAAGGCATTTTGAAAATACTTTAGTTCAATTACAGGGAAGGGACTTGGATTTCGAAAATTTTTGGAACAACGAATATTTGAGGATATAGTATACCTATATCTTAAAATAAATTTAAAAAAATCTTAAGTGTATTTAAATAAACTATTAATATTTTTATTATTTGATTATAAAACATCAGGAAGTCTCATTTGGTCCCTAAGTGGTTTCAGCCCAGGAAGGAGGTGTTTTAAAATTCGATATTATTACATTGCCATCCCTAAACAAGGTAACAAGGCTACTTCCGTGCTCCACGAATGGATCTTTCAAAACCAAATATGCACAGAAAAAAGAAACTGGGTAACTTCAAATAAAATAACTCATATCTTCTTTTGATCAATTTAAATTAGGTTCTAGTTTTATGTTCCAAGTTTGGTTAAGTTAAACTTGATTGCAGTTCTTGTTTTTATACTTGTGTCTAAAATAAAATTTGCGAATTTAACAAAAATGTGTTATTTTATTATTTAAAGAACTTGGGGAAATAAAATTTTTTTTCAAGAATTTTGTTATTTAGGTATAAAGGAATTTTCTTGGGAATCTCTAAACTACAGTTGAAAGAATGTAGTGGAATTTTTTTAAATCTTTCACTTTGCATTCAAAAGAGGATCACACACACACACACACACACACACACACACACACACACACACACACACACACACACACACACACACACACACACACACACACACACACACACACACACACACACACACACACACACACACACACACACACACACACACACACACACACACACACACACACACACACACACACACACACACACACACACACACACACACACACACACACACACACACACACACACACACACACACACACACACACACACACACACACACACACACACACACACACACACACACACACACACACACACACACACACACACACACACACACACACACACACACACACACACACACACACACACACACACACACACAAGTCAGGTAAAAATATAAAAAGAAATCTTAATTGCTACTTCTGTAATCTGCACATGTGGTGGTGGTGGGAGGGGGGGGGGGATGTGAATTATAAAAATAGAAGGGTTCCTAA